>JAAAWK010001150.1:0-10265 GCA_022496015.1 Hordeum marinum | reverse complement strand
AAGCCACCGTTCATATTCTTTATAAATGTCACTCTTGACTCAGTACACATCCCAGTACACCGCTAGAGGCATTCATATAGTATATTTTGTTCTAAGTATCGAGTTGTAATTCTTGAGTTGTAAGTAAATAAAAGTGTGATGATCATCATTATTAGAGCATTGTCTCATGTGAGGAAAGGATGATGGAATCTATGATTCCATCACAAGTTGGTATGAGTCTCCGGACTTTACAAAAAATAAAAGAGGCCAAAGAAGCCAAAATAAAAAAGGAGGCCAAAGATGCCCACCAAAAAAACAAAAAGATGGAAAAAAAGAATAAAAAATGAGAGAAAAGAGAGAAGGAGCAATGCTACTATCCTTTACCACAATTGTGCTTTAGAGTAGCACCATGTTTTTCATATAAAGAGTCTCCTATATTTTTACTTTCATATACTAGTGGGAATTTTTCATTGTAGAACTTGGCTGTATATTTCCAATGATGGGCTTCCTCAAATTTCCCTAGGTCTTGATGAGCAATTGAGTTGGATGCACACCACTTAGTTGTTGAGCTTTCATACACTTATAGCTCTAGTGCATCCGTTGCATGGAAATCCCTACTACTCACATTGATATGTATTGATGGGCATCCATAGCCTGTTGATATGCCTAGTTGGTGTGAGACTATCTCCTTCTTATTGTCTCTCCAAACCACCATCTTCATCCACCTATAGTTCTATGTCCATGTCTCACGCTCATGTATTGCGTGATATTTGAAAAGTTTGAGAACACTAAAGTATGAAACAATTTCTTGGCTAAAATCGGGGGTTGTGCATGATTTAATACTTGTGTGATGAAGATGGAGCATAGCCAGACTATACAATTTTGTAGGGATAACTTTGGTTTGGCCATGCTATTTTGAGAACACATGATTGCTTTATTAGTATGCTTGAAGTATTATTGTTTTTATGCCAATATTAAACTCTGTTTTGAATTTTACGGATCTGAACATTCTTGCCACAATAAGAAGATTGCATTGATAAATATGTTAGGTAGCATTCACACTTCATAATTATTTCTTTTATAATTTACCTACTCGAGGACGAGCATGAATGTGCTTGGGGATGCTGATACGTCTCCAATGTATCTATGATTTATGAAGTATTCATGCCATGTTTACATAATTCTTTATGATTTTGGTATGATTTTGTTAGAACTAACCCGGACTGACGCTGTTTTCAGCAGAACTACCATGGTGTCATTTTTTTTGTGCAGAAATAAAAAGTTCTCGGAATGGGCTGAAAATTTATGGAGAATATTTTTGGAAAATATAAAAATACTGGAGCAAAAAATATCTGAAGAGGAGTCTCGAGACAGCCACAGCCACCAGGGCGCGACCCCTCAAGGCACGCCCCCTGGCTTGTGGGCCCCTCGGGAGTCCCCTTGATGTGATTCCAACGCACAATACTCCTATAAACTCCCAAATCTCCAGAAGAAACCTAGATCTGTAGTTCCACCATCGCAAGCCTTTGTAGCAACGAAAAACCAATTGGGAGCCCGTTCCGGCACCCTTTCGGAGGGGAAACCATCACTGGAGGCCATCTTCATCATCCCGGCAGTCTCCATGACGAGGAGAGTGTAGTTCACCCTCGGGATGAGGGTTTGTACCAGTAGCTATGCGTTTGATCTCTCTCTCGGTTATTGAGATGGCACGATCTTGATGTACCATGAGCTTTATTAATATAGAATAATCTTATGGACTTTTCCCTCTCTAACTCTGTGATGAATTGATTTTTCCCTTTGAAGTTTTCTTATCGGATCGAGTCTGTAAGGATTTGAGAACACTTGATGTATGTCTTGCGATGGCATATATGTGGTCACAATGGGATGTTCTATTGATCCACTTAATGTATGTTTGGGTGATAAACTTGCGGGTTCCATGACCTTGGGAATCTATGCATTGGGGTTGGCACATGTTTTCGTCTTGACTCTCTAGTAAAACTTTGGGCACTCTTTGAAGTTCTTGTGTTGGATTGAACATGAGGAATCTGGAATTATGTGATTCATATCGTATAATCAAGCCCATGGGTACTCGTGGTGACATTGCAGCTAGGTACCATTAGGACTTTTGGTTGATGTGTATCTTAAGGTGTTACTTTAGTACGAATTCTAGGGATTTTTGTTACCTTATAGGGATAGCTCATAAGATTGATTGGAAAAGATAACTTTGAGGTGGTTTCATACCCAACAATAATTTCTTTGTTTGTTCTCCGCTATTTGTGACTTTGGAGTGAACTCTTTGTCGCATGTGAGGGATTTACCATATGATTCAACTATGTCAATATTGTTGAGAGAACTTGCACTAGTGAAAGTATGAACCCTAGGCCTTGTTTCTAAGCATTGCAATACTGTTTGTGCTCACTTTTATCATTAGTTACCTTCCTGTTTTTATATTTCATATTACAAAAACTATATCTACCATCCATATTACACTTGTATCATCATCTCGTCGCCAAACTGTGCACCTATACAATTTACCATTGTTTTGGGTATGTTGGGGACACAAGAGACTCTTTGTTATGTGGTTGCAGGGTCATTTGAGAGAGACCATGTTCATCCTACGCCTCCCATGATTAATAAACCTTAGGTCATCCACTTGAGGGAACTTTGCTATTGTCCTACAAAACTCTACGCTCGGAGGCCAAACACGAGTCTACAAGAAGAAGGTTGCGTAGTAGACATCAGATACCCCTGGTGAAAATGGGGTGTTGTCTTTATTCACTTGATAATGTTTTGGTGCTCAACTTGCGGATTCCTGTGACAATGGGCTAACCTATGCATAGAGTTGATACACGTTCTTGCCCCACTTTCCCCGGTAGAAATCTTGGGGCACCCTTTGAAGTTCTTTATGTTGGATTGAATATGATGAATCTGAAATTATTTGATGCATGTCTTGTAATTAACCCACAGATACATTAGGTCACCCTCGAGTATCTAGGTGACATTAGGGTTGATTGATGTGTATCATAGGTTTTATTCTAGTATGAACTCTAGGGCTGTTGTGACACTTATAGGAATAGCTCAATAGATTGATCGTAATGGTAACTTCGAGGTGGTTCTACTACCTACAATAATTTCATCTTATATTCATCGCTACTTATGAACATTAGAGTGATTCTTTGTTGCACGTTGAGGGATGATCATATGATTCTATTATGTTAGCACTGTTGAGAGATTGCACTAGAAAGTATTAACCCTAGGCCTTATTTCCAAGCATTTATACAACGTTTTTGCTTGCTGTTTGCCACTCGCTAACTTCTATTTTATATTTTCTGATTACAAAAACCAATATCTACTATCCATAGTGCACTTGTATCACCATCTCTTCACTGAACTAGTGCACCATACAATTTACCATTGTATAGGGTGTGTTGGAGACACAAGAGATTTCTTTTATTTGATTGCAAGTTTTCCTCGAGAGAGAGCATTTTTATCATACACCTCCCACGGTTTCATAAACCTTAGTCATCCACCTGAGGGAAAATTGCTAATGTCCTACAAAACTTTACGCTTGTAGGCCCAACGGAGTTTACTAGAATGAAGTTGCATAGTAGACATGAAGATGTATTCTGGCGCCGCTGCCAGGGATGTGAGTGCTTGAAGGTTAAGTTTAGATCTTGCAATTAATTTTTTTATTTTCTTGTTATCACTTGTTTAGTTTATAAATAAAATGATACAAAAATGGAATGATGAGGCGGACTCAAATGCTTCGTCTTTATAGTGTCTTCCGTGAAAATGATGGATCAGAAAATTGTGATCAATTGTTAGAGGAAGATTGGAAAGAATGCTTAATGTGGAATCCTTGAGTGATGAGAATGATAGGAGTGTTGTTAGTATGAATTCAATGAATATCCATGATGCTAATGATATGCAAAACCACAAGCTGAGGGATGCTATGTTTCATGACAATGATATTTTGTCCCCAACTTTTGATGAGCAAATTTATTATGATGATAGCTTGCCTCCTATCTATCATAACTCTATTTATGAAACTGGGTTTGGAAGAGTATCAACTCTAGGTACTAATGATCCACTATTTTGGAGGGTGTTGGATATTATTGGAATAATGATAAAAGTGGATTTGAGAGGTCATGAGTTTATTTAGTGAGGGTCCACTATTTTGGAAGAGGTTTCAATTGATTATGATAACGAAGTTCCTATCTACGATGATTAGGGTGATGACATGTATTCTATAAATAATGATAGTAACAATGGAACTTTCCATCATGACTTAATATTCAATGTAGTTATGTCAATCAAGTTTCTCATGATAGTTATCTTTTAGTAGTTTGCTCCCACTAATATGAATGAGAATAAAATTGCTTATGTGGAGAGCAATGAAAATTATAGCTTGCGCATCATGAAAACAATGCTTTATGTCATAGCTATATGTTTAATTACTTCATATTCTACTGAAATTTATTATAGCTAAGAACATATGCTTGAGGTATTGCAATAATATCAAGTTTCCTCCCTATGTGTTCAAAGTTTTGAAGTCATGCTTGTTTTGCCTTCCTATGCAAGATGATTCTCGCTCCCATAATTGTTTTTTTGGAAAATCACTATGCATAGGTAGAGGATTAGACTTAAATGTTCTTTTCATATAATTCATGATGCTGCCATTGTGTTTCAGTTCTTTACTTTTATGCGAGCATCATAGAAATCATCATGCCTAGCTAAAAAGGCTTTAAAGAAAAGGGCTTGTTGGGAGACAACCCAATATTTATAATTTCTATTTTTATGTGTTCACATGGTTATGCTACTTTATTAATGATGTTTGGTTCCTTTTATTTCAATAATTTGCCAAGTAAAACCTTTGGGATAGTGTGGATACTTGTTTGTTTGATTCTATGCAAAAACATAAACTTTTACGTCCAGTGCAGAATTACTACGATTTTACTCGAGATTTTTTTGCATATTTTAGATGAATTTTTTTATGTATTTTCGTATTTTTTAAAATTCCTAGAGACAAGTAAGTATGGTTTCAGTTCAAATCTTCACAGACTTTTCTATTTTTGAAAGATTCTGTTTTGCATGCACAGTTTTCTTGTTTTAGTGTTTCCATAGCTTATATGTAGTGGTATAATTATGGGCATTATGGAATAAAGTGGGTATTATGTGAGAATAATTATTAATCTTTTGTTGACAGTACCTAAGTGAATGATCTATATTATTACACCAACCCATCTCATGAAGTTCCACTATGTTTTTTGTGATTGAAGTTTTCAAGTTTTGGGAAGAAACTGATATGAGGAGAATAAGGAGTGGTAATAAACCTAAGTTTGTAATCCCCAAGGAACACCAAGGTAATATCCAAGTAAGACTCAAGCATCTAAGCTTGGGATGTCTCAGAAGGCATCCCCTCTTTCGTCTTCAACACTATCTGTATATCTTACTTAGAGATATATTTTTATTCGTCACATAATATGAGTTTTGATTGGAGTGTCATTTTATTTTGTTAAAATTTGCCTTCTGTTATTTATAATCTTGTTTTCCAATCAAAATTTACAAGAATTGTATGTTAGGATGCTTGAATTCCATGTTGATGTGTGCTATGTAAAAACATAACTTTTGCTGAGGTGTTGAATTTTCATATTTTACCGGAACATGGAAAGTTTCTAATTTTTACACAGTATGGTCATATAAGTTTTTATCATGTACTAATTTTCCAGAATTCTTAGACTAACAGAAGTGTACTTTTAAAATTAATTGCTACAGACTGTCATGTTTAGACAATTATTGTCATAGTTTTGTTATCTACTTCTCCTATAGTTTTCATGGCTTATATTGGTAGACATAAATTTGGGAAATGATAGTATATAGTACATAATATTATAAATTATTATGCAACTTGTTTGGCAGTACTAAAGTGTTGATTTATTCTTATGCGCACTAACCTATCTCACAAGTTCTTTTGAAGTTTTGTGTGGATGATGTTTTCAAGACCTAGGTGAAACCCCTATATGAGAGGAATTAATGAGACACAAGATCGCAAGCATATAAGGTTGGGGATGCTATGCATGCCACCTCTCTTCGTCAACACATATCGGTTAGCCTATGTTGAGCCTAAGGTTTTACTCGTTCACACGATTTGTGATATTCTAGGAGTGTATGTTTTGTTTAGTTTGCTGTTTTAAATAAGCCTCGGATCTAAAAATATTTATTGAGAGAGAGAAGAGAGACTCCTCACATAGTTACTTAATTGTTTGAGTACTCATTGATCTTCACTGATATCTTTTTGGGAGTAGTTTGATATTTACTATTGTGCTTCACTTATATCCAAGAGTAAATTCTGAATGAATGAAATATCACAAATATAAAATGATCAAGGTGCTATATTCTTAGTAGTAGGTACACATTTAGAAAGTAGAATCTATTTAAGTTAGATAATCAAAATATTGGTCATACAAGAAATTAACGAATGATTAGTATAGGAAAGAGAACTTTCACATACAAATATATTATCTCGGACAACTTTTATGATTTCAAGTACCCATTTTTTTTTCAAACCTTGATCAAATTGCTGAAGTTGGACAAGGAACACAACATAATGGCTATGTTTGGGTATATTTCATAGAAGTTATATTGTTCTAGTCCTCCAACATGTGGTGCTTGTTTAGAACATTTTTCTAGCCAAAACTTCATACTAAGTAGAGATACTACTTGTGCATCCAAATCCTCGAGCTTAGTTTCTTCGATGAGAGTCCACCATACCTACCTATATATGGTATTTCAATGCCATTCCAAGTAAATTTTTATGTGCCACCTTTAAAATGTTCAAATGAATAGACGTTTTGTGTTCCCATACCACTCGTGGAGAGATCGGGGCGGTCAATATCTTCCATGCTAAGCTGGTCATTCTCATGATGAGTATTTATTCACTTGTAACATCCCAAACTTTGGAATGTTATAATAACTATTAGAATGATTGTTGTTTGTTGGAGTGATTGAAAGTGAGTGAAATTGAAACTTTTGAAACTTTTGAAAGTTGATGAGGGAATGAAATGACTTTCCCAAAACTTTCACTCTGCATTTTGATCACCAGGAATTCAAATTCATTTCATCACAAAACCCCAGAGTGAAGATGACATGACTTCTTCCATTTAAAGAAATGAGAAGGGATTTGAAATGGTTTGAATTCCCATTTTGAAAATATTTCAAATTCACGAACTTTAGGCAACTCAATGATTTTCATGAGAGGAGATAAATGACTTCTTCAAATATATGAAATATGAGTTGGAAGTTAAACAAAGGATTTGGAAAAGGGAATTTGAAATCTATTTGAGTTTCAGTTTCATTTGAATTCCCTATTTGAATTTGCAAACATCCAAACCCCTTGTCAAATATTTTGAGAGGAGTAAAATAACACTCCAAACCTGGGGGAATTTTGTGAAGTTTTTGAATCATAAAACCCAAGGGGTGATATGAAAAATAATTTGCAAAAATAAATAAAGCCAATTACGCAATTTTCTGAAAAAATATTAAAAAAAAATTATTTGACAGAATAAAAATGTCCATTAAATGGAATTTATTCTCCTGAAAATTTTGGTATAAACTTTTTATTTTTAGGAATGGCTTTGTCTACATTATTTGTTTTCATTCGCTGGTATTTATAAAAAGAAATTTTTTTGAAGGCATTATAGCCCGGTTGGCCCAATCGGCTATAACTCCCCAACCGACTTTCCTATTCTCCAGCCGACCGACGCCCGCAAACCGCTCCCTCTCGCTGGCAGCTGGGACCCACCCTGACCGACCCTGAGACAACCGCCGGTCGCCTTCCTCCTTCCTCGCATCGGTGACCTCGCCGAAATCTCCTCGCCGTGATCCTCTCTCCTCCTTCCATTTCGGACGCCCGAGCCGTCCCTATAAAGCCCGAGCCTCCCTCCCTCCATTCCACCCCTTTCCCCCTCGTCCGAGCTCCTCTCCTCGTCGGGATTCGTCGCCGGAGACCACCACGGCCGCCGCGTCATTGTCGTGCCCCGCACCACCTGCCTCCCCCGCACCCCCGAGCCCACCACCGAGCTTGCCGCACCCGTGCGCACCTCCCCGTCCCCTCGCCTCCACCAGAGACCCACCGGAGCTCTCCTCCCCATCGACCTCGCCGGAGTCCGAACCACCCGAGCACGTGCCGCTCACCTCCGTCGTCCCGAGGCCCCTCCGACGCCACCATCGCCTTCGCCGTTCTCCCCTGCGTCGAACGGAGCCAGTGCCGTCGCCGAAGACCCCCTGGAGCCGTCGCACGCTTTGATCCCGAGTCGTCTCCGTCGCCGTCGCCGTCGCCGTCGCCGGACCTCTCCACCGCCGCGGTGAGCCTCCCTCTCCCTCCCCACCGTCGGATCCAGATGAACGCCCAGATTAGACTTAATTAATCCCCGAACCGGTATCTCTTTCGCTTCGGCCGCCCGCTCGTTTTCTCCCGCACGCGCACCCCTTCAGCCAACCAGAGCACGACACGTGTACCCCTGTCCGTTAGAAACCAATTTTCTTTTTTGTTTTAATTTCTGTTTCCAGAATAGTTTCAGATTTGTTTTGCTTATATCTTTTATGTTTTTAACTATTTTAAATTGATTCTATTTGCATCAGGTCACAATTTTTATCTAGTTTCTGTACATACCAAATTTGACCATGCGTGAACAATTAAATTTGAATTTAAACATATTTGATTTAAATTTGTTTTCTGAATATCTTGAGTTTTAAATATATTTTTGATTGATTCTTTTTGCTAATTATCACTAGTGATCTTAGCTATCATTAGGTAGAGTTTGGGAATTTTTAGGATGAGTTTTCGTAGTGTTTTGGCTATACAAAGAATCTGTCTAGTATTATAACATAGTTTTATTTATTTAGTTTTAGTTAGTTTAAATCAGATTTAGTTTCAATTTGATTTAGTAGGTTCTGTTAGTTAAACTTTAGGTGTTTTACCTACTGTTAATAAAAATATAAATTTGCTTAGTTTATTTCTTTATTAATATAGGAATCACAACTCCTTTTCAATTAGGTTTAATTTGTTATAAAACAAACTAGTCAGTAATAGTTTATCCAACAAAGTTTTATATATAATTAAGTTCTGTTTTCTAAGAAAAAGTTTTAGTAATCTTTTCTGTTAGGAAATGTTTGTTAATAAAAATGGTTTAGTTTTACTATATTATAGGAAACTATATTCTTTCTCATTAGGTATGTTTTATTAAACAACTTAGTTTTGGTAGAGATTATTTTCACAAGTTTTAGATGATCTAATTCTGTTTTGTAATAAAGATTTTTATTAATTACTTTCTGTTAACTTAGTTGTTTCATATTTTTTTCTCTTAGTTTATGGTTGTGCTTGTAGTTAAGTTCATTAGGCAAACACTTATGTTGCTTAGAAAGTTGTGTTCATAGTTTTACTTGTTCTTCAAAAGTAATTCTTTTGCTAGTAAAATATTTACTAAAATCCTTTTGTTGTATTTTACTTTGTTGTTGTTTTGTTACTATTGAAAATAATTGTTTTAGGGAAAACTACCTTAGTTGCTTTTATGAAAACTTTGTTGACTTTGAGTTTTGTCTTAAGTATTTCCTTCATCAACCTTGTTGCTTTTGTTCTTGTGTTACCTTGTGATTGTTAGAATTGATTGCTAGTATGATTGCTTATGTATGCAATGTTTGTTATAGATTTCATCGGAGAGTGACGTATAGTCTATCAAGTTATTTCTGAGAGCAATCTTTATCTTCATTCAATAGTACAGGCAAGTTCACTTTGACCATCTATTTCATACCTATGTTTTTATTGCATGTAGTGACATCATACAACAAATCCCTCCCGTAGTTTATTGAAATTCTTGTAGTGGAGTAGAATGCATGAGGTAGGAACACACCACTTGTTACTAAAGCTCCGGGAATGTTAGTTACTTTTGTGCTATGCTAAAGTAGACGGGCATTGGTATGAGTGTTCGTGAGTGGTGTGAAGAAGGACTCTACGTCAAGACGACAACTTCATGAAGGCATCTTCAAGACCTGCATCTTCAAGACCTCAAGACTTCGAGACTCGAGAAGACAAGTTTTCAAAACACACTACTGGGTGAAGGATGGAACTGATGGGCACCCTGGAGAAACCAGTGAGTGGTCGGGATGCATGGAGAAGCGCCATGACATCTTGCGGAAAGCTTCACCCAGACTCAAAGAGAAGGATGAATACTTCATTCCGGAAGCTTACCTGTGTAGCCACAAGTCATTATGGGCTCTGGCTTGGTTGA
>JAAAWK010001149.1:0-62297 GCA_022496015.1 Hordeum marinum | reverse complement strand
TTCAAATTTAGGGTCATTTAGCTCAAAATAAATCATTAAGTGCATGAAAATATCAATGAAGTCAGAAAGGGTTGAAAAATTGATGATGTGCCTTTGAATGGTGCATATTGAACACAAAAAGTATGGAGTTAAAATAAGTTATAAAAATGAATCCCTTTGTAATAGATGATTTTCGTGCGAAACCCATGCTTCGAAAGAGATTGTCCAATTTGTACACGAATGCATCCATTTTTGCTATAACCCTCTCAACTCTTTAGAAGTTGCTATGTGGGTGAAATTATGATGTCATGCCGAGTTAAAACCTCTTCAGAGTTCATTTGTACTTCTTTTCAAATTTGGGTTATTTAGCTAAAAATAAATCATTAAATGCATGAGAAATATCAAATGAAGTCAGAATGGGTTAAAAATTGATGATGTGCCTTTGAATGGTGCATATTGAACACACCAAAAGTATGGAGTTAAAATAAGTTATTGAAAATGAAATCCCTTTGTAATAGATAAGTTTTTGTCTGAAACCCTCATGCTTCGAAAGAGATTGTCCAATTTGTACACGAAGTGCATCCAGCTTTTGCCGTAACCCTCTCAATTCTTTAGAAGTTGCTATGTGGGTGAATTATGATGTCATGCCAAGTTACAACACCTTTTTAGAGTTCATTGTACTGCTTTTCAAATTTAGGGTCATTTAGCTCAAAATAATCATTAAATGCACGAGAAATATCAAATGAAGTCAGAAAGGGTTGAAAATATGATGTGCCTTTGAATGGTGCATATTGAACCCACAAAAGTATTGAGTTCAAATAAGTTATTAAAATGAAATCCCTTTGTAATCGATGAGTTTTCGTCCGAAACCCTCATGCTTCGAAAGAGATTGTCCAATTTGTACACGAAGTGCATCCAGCTTTTTCCGTAACCCTCTCGACTCTTTAGAAGTTGCTATGTGGGTGCAAATATGATGTCATGCCAAGTTAAAATCTTTTCAGAGTTCATTTGTACTGCTTTTCAAATTTAGGGTCATTTAGCTCAAAATAAATCATTAATGCATGAGAAATATCAAATGAAGTCAGAAAGGGTTGAAAATTCATGATGTGCCTTTGAATGGTGCATATTGAACACACATAAAGTATTGAGTTAAAATAATTTATTAAAAATGAAATCCCTTTGTAATAGTTGAGTTTTTGTCCGAAACCCTCATGCTTCGAAAGAGATTGTCCAATTTGTACACGAACTGCGTCCAGTTTTTGTCATAACCCTCTCAACTCTTTAGAAGTTGCTATGCGGGTGAAATTATGTGTCTTGCCAAGTTACAACCTTTTCAGAGTTCATTTGTACTGCTTTTCAAATTTAGGGTCATTTAGCTCAAAATAATCGTTAAGTGCATGAGAAATATCAAATGAAGTTAGAAAGGGTTGAAAATTGATGATGTGCCTTTGAATGGTGCATATTGAACACACAAAAGTATGGAGTTAAAATAAGTTATTAAAAATGAAATCCCTTTGTAATAGATAAGTTTTTGTCTGAAACCCTCATGCTTCGAAGAGATTGTCCAATTTGTACACGAAGTGCATCCGCTTTTGCCGTAACCCTCTCAATTCTTTAGAAGTTGCTATGTGGGTGAAATTATGATGTCATGCCAAGTTACAACCTTTTTAGAGTTCATTTGTACTGCTTTTCAAATTTAGGGTCATTTAGCTCAAAATAAATCATTAAATGCACGAGAAATATCAAATGAAGTCAGAAAGGGTTGAAAATTGATGATGTGCCTTTGAATGGTGCATATTGAACACACAAAAAGTATGGAGTGAAAATAAGTTACGAAAAATGAAATCCCTTGTAATAGATGAGTTTTCGTGCGAAACCCACATGCTTTGAAAGAGATTGTCCAATTTGTACACGAAGTGCATCCAGTTTTTTCCGTAACCCTCTCAACTCTTTAGAAATTGCTATGTGGGTGAAATTATGATGTCATGCCAAGTTAAAACCTCTTCAGAGTTCATTTGTACTTCTTTTCAAATTTGGGTTATTAGCTAAAAATAAATCATTAAATGCATGAGAAATCTCAAATGAAGTCAGAATGGGTTGAAAATTGATGATGTGCCGTTGAATGGTGCATATTGAAAACACAAAGAGTATTTAGTTAAAATAAGTTATTAAAAATGAAATCCGTTTGTAATCGATGAGTTTTTGTCCAAAACCCTCATGCTTCGAAAGATTGTGCAATTTGTAGACGAAGTGTAGCCAGCTTTTGCCGTAGCCCTCTCAACTCTTTAGAAGTTGCTATGTGGGTGAAGTTATGATGTCATGCCAAGTTACAACCTTTTCAGAGTTCATTTGTATTGCTTTTCAAATTTAGGGTCATTTAGCTCAAAATAAATCATTAAATGCATGAGAAATATCAAATGAAGTCAGAAAGGGTTGAAAATTGATGATGTGCCTTTGAATGGTGCATATTGAACACACATAAAGTATGGAGTTAAAAATATTTATTAAAAATGAAATCCCTTTGTAATAGTTGAGTTTTTGTCCGAAACCCTCATGCTTCGAAGAGATTGTCCAATTTGTACACGAAGTGCATCCAGTTTTTGCCGTAACCCTCTCAACTCTTGAGAAGTTGCTATGCGGGTGAAATTATGATGTCCTGCCAAGTTACAACCTTTTGAGAGTTCATTTCTACTGCTTTTCAAATTTAGGGTCATTTAGCTCAAAATAAATCATTAAGTGCATGAGAAATATCAAATGAAGTCAGAAAGGGTTGAAAATTGATGATGTGCCTTGAATGGTGCATATTGAACACACAAAAGTATGGAGTTAAAATAAGTTATTAAAAATGAAATCCCTTTGTAATAGATATGTTTTTGTCCGAAACCCTCATGCTTCGAAAGAGATTGTCTAATTTGTACACGAAGTGCATCCAGCTTTTGCCGTAACCCTCTCAATTCTTTAGAAGTTGCTATGTGGGTGAAATTATGATGTCATGCCAAGTTACAACCTTTTCAGAGTTCATTTGTACTGCTTTTCAAATTTAGGGTCATTTAGCTCAAAATAAATCATTAAATGCATGAGAAATATCAAATGAAGTTAGAAAGGGTTGAAAATTGATGATGTGCCTTTGAACGGTGCATATTGAACACACAAAAAGTATGGTTAAATTAAGTTACGAAAAATGAAATTCCTTTGTAATAGATGAGTTTTCGTGCGAAACCCACATGCTTTGAAAGAGATTGTCCAATTGGTACACGAGGTGCATCCAGTTTTGCCGTAACCCTCTCAACTCTTTGGAAATTGCTATGTGGGTGAAATTATGATGTCATGCCAAGCTAAAACCTCTTCAGAGTTCAGTTGTACTTCGTTTTCAAATTGGGTTATTTAGCTAAAAATAAATCATTAAATGCATAAAGAAATATCAAATGAAGTCAGAATGGGTGAAAATTGATGATGTGCCTTGAATGGTGCATATTGAACACACAAAAAGTATTTAGTTAAAATAAGTTATTAAAAATGAAATCCGTTTGTAATCGATGAGTTTTCGTCCGAAACCTCATGCTTCGAAAGAGATTGTCCAATTTGTAGACGAAGTGTATCCAGTTTTGGCCGTAACCCCCCTCAAATCTTTAGAAGTTGCTATGTGGGTGAAATTATGATGTCATTGCCAAGTTACAACCTTTTCAGAGTTCATTTGTACTGCTTTCAAATTAAGGGTCATTTAGCTCAAAATAAATCATTAAATGCATGAGAAATATCAAATGAAGTCAGAAAGGGTTGAAAATTGATGATGTGCCTCTTAATGGTGCATATTAAACACACAAAAGTATGGGAGTTAAAATAAGTTATTAAAAATGAAATCCCTTTGTAATAGATGAGTTTTTGTCCAAAAACCTCATGCTTCGAAAGAGATTGTCCAATTTGTATACGAAGTGCATCCAGTTTTTGTCGTAACCCTCTCAACTCTTTAGAAGTTGCGATGTGGGTGAAAATTGTGATGTCATGCCAAGTTACAACCTTTCAAAGTTCATTTGTACTGCTTTTCAAGTTTAGGGTCATTTAGCTCAAAATAAATCATTAAGTGCATGAGAAATAACAAATAAAGTCAGAAAGGGTTGAAAATATATGATGTGCCTTTGAATGGTGCATATTGAACACACAAAAAATATGGAGTTAAAATAAGTTAGTAAAAATGAAATCCCTTCATAATAGATAAGTTTTTGTCTGAAACCCTCATGCTTCGAAAGAGATTGTCCAATTTGTACATGAAGTGCATCCAGCTTTTGCCGTAAGCCTCTCAACTCTTTATAAGTTGCTATGTGGGTGAAATTATGATGTCATGCGAAGTACAACCTTTTCAGAGTTCATTTGTACTGCTTTTTCAAACTTAGGGTCATTTAGCTCAAAATAAATCATTAAATGCATGAGAAATATCAAATAAAAGTCAGAAAGGGTTGAAAATTGATGTTGTGCCTTTGAATGGAGCATATTGAACACACAAAAAGTATTGTGTTAAAATAAATTATTAAAAATGAAATCCCTTTGTAATAGATGAGTTTTCGTCCGAAACCCAAATGCTTCGAAAGAGACTGTCCAATTTGTACACGAGGTGCATCTAGTTTTTGTCGTAACCCTCTCAACTCTTTATTAGTTGCTATGTGGGTGAAATTATGATTGCATAGCGAAGTTACAAAAACCTTTTGAGAGTTCATTTGTACTGCTTTTCAAATTTAGGGTCATTTAGCTCAAAATAAATCATTAAATGCATGAGAAATATCAAATGAAGTCACAAAGGGTTGAAAATTGATGATGTGCCTTTGAATGGTGCATATTTAACACACAAAAAGTATTGAGTTAAATAAGTTATTAAAAATGAAATCCCTTCGTAATAGATGAGTTTTCGTGCGAAACCCTCATGCTTCGAAAGAGATTGTCCAATTTGTACATGAAGTGCAGCCACTTTTTGCCGTAACCCTATCAACTCTTTAGAAGTTGCAATGTGGGTGAAATTATGATGTCATGCCAAGTTAAAACCTCTTCAGAGTTCATTTGTACTGCTTTTCAAATTTGGGTTATTTAGCTAAAATAAATCATTAAATGCATGAGAAATATCAAATGAAGTCAGAATGGGTTGAAAATTGATGATGTGCCTCTGAATGGTGCATATTGAACACACAAAAAGTATTGATTTAACATAGTTATTAGAAATAAAATCCCTTTGTAATCGATGAGTTTTCGTCCGGAACCCTCATGCTTCGAAAGAGATTGTCCAATTTGTACACGAAGTGCATCCAGCTTTTGCCGTAACCCTCTCGACTCTTTAGAAGTTGCTATGTGGGTGAAATTATGATGTAATGCCAAGTTACAACCTTTTCAGAGTTCATTTGTACTTCTTTTCAAATTTAGGGTCATTTAGCTCAAAATAAATCATTAAATGCATGAGAAATATCAAATGAAGTCAGAAAGGGTTGAAAAATTGATGATGTGCTTTTGAATGGTGCATACTGTACACACATAAAGTATGGAGTTAAAATAATTTATTAAAAATGAAATCCCTTTGTAATAGTTGAGTTTTTGTCCGAAACCCTCATGCTTCGAAAGAGATTGTCCAATTTGTACACGAAGTGCATCCAGTTTTTGCCGTAACCCTCTCAACTCTTGAGAAGTTGCTATGGCGGGTGAAATTATGATGTCGTGCCAAGTTACAACCTTTTGAGAGTTCATTTGTACCGCTTTTCAAATTTAGGGTCATTTAGCTCAAAATAAATAATTAAATGCATGAGAAATATCAAATGAAGTTAGAAAGGGTTGAAAATTGATGATGTGCCTTTGAACGGTGCATATTGAACACACATAAAGTAAGGAGTTAAAATAACTTATTGAAAATGAAATCCCTTTGTAATAGATGAGTTTTTATCCGAAACCCTCATGCTTCGAAAGAGATTGTCCAATTTGTACACGAAGTGCATCCAGTTTTTGTCATCACCCTCACAACTCTTTAGAAGTTGCTATGCGGGTGAAATTATGATGTCATGCCAAGTTACAAAACCTTTTCAGAGTTCATTTGTACTGCTTTTCAAATTTAGGGTCATTTAGCTCAAAATAAATCATTAAGTGCATGAGAAATATCAAATGAAGTCAGAAAGGGTTGAAAAATTGATGATGTGCCTTTGAATGGTGCATATTGACACACAAAAAGTATGGAGTTAAAATAAGTTATTAAAAATGAAATCCCTTTGTAATAGATAAGTTTTTGTCCGAAACCCTCATGCTTCGAAAGAGATTGTCCAATTTGTACACAAAGTGCATCCAGCTTTTTCCGTAACCCTCTCAATTCTTTAGAAGTTGCTATGTGGGTGAAATTATGATATCATGCCAAGTTACAACCTTTTCAGAGTTCATTTGTACTTCTTTTCAAATTTGGGTTATTTAGCTAAAAATAAATCATTAAATGCATGAGAAATATCAAATGAAGTCAGAATGGGTTGAAAATGGATGATGTGCCTCTGAATGGTGCATATTGAACACACAAAAAGTATTGAGTTAATATAAGGTATTAGAAATAAAATCCTTTTGTAATCGATGAGTTTTCGTCCGGAACCCTCATGCTTCGAAAGAGATTGTGCAATTTGTACACGAAGTGCATCCAGCTTTTGCCGTAACCCTCTCGACTCTTTAGAAGTTGCTATGTGGGTGAAATTATGATGTAATGCCAAGTTACAACCTTTTCAGAGTTCATTTGTACTTCTTTTCAAATTTAGGGTCATTTAGCACAAAATAAATCATTAAATGCATGAGAAATATCAAATGAAGTCAGAAAGGGTTGAAAATTGATGATGTGCTTTTGAATGGTGCATACTGTACACACATAAAGTATGGAGTTAAAATAATTTACTAAAAATGAAATCCCTTTGTAATAGTTGAGTTTTTGTCCGAAACCCTCATGCTTCGAAAGAGATTGTCCAATTTGTACACGAAGTGCATCCAGTTTTTGTCATAACCCTCTCAACTCTTTAGAAGTTTCTATGCGGGTGAAATTATGATGTCATGCGAAGTTATAACCTTTTCAGAGTTCATTTGTACTGCTTTTCAAATTTAGGGTCATTTAGCTCAAAATAAATCATTAAGTGCATGAGAAATATCAAATGAAGTCAGAAAGGTTGAAAATTGATGATGTGCCTTTGAATGGTGCATATTGAACACACAAAAAGTATGGAGTTAAAATAAGTTATTAAAATGAAATCCCTTTGTAATAGATGAGTTTTCGTCCGAAACCCTCATGCTTCGAAAGAGATTGTGCAATTTGTACACGAAGTGCATCCAGCTTTTGCCGTAACCCACTCAACTCTTTAGAAGTTGCTATGTGGGTGAAATTATGATGTCATGCCAAGTTAAAACCTCTTTAGAGTTCATTTGTACTTCTTTTCAAATTTGGGTTATTTAGCTAAAAATAAATCATTAAATGAATGAGAAATATCACATAAAAGTCAGAAAGGGTTGAAAATTGATGATGTGCCTCTTAATGGTGCATATTAAACACACAAAAAGTATGGAGTTAAAATAAGTTATTTAAAATGAATTCCCTTTGTAATAGATGAGTTTTCGTGCGAAACCATCATGCTTCGAAAGAGATTGTCCAATTTGTACACGAAGTGCATCCAGCTTTTGCCGTAAGCCTCTCAACTCTTTACAAGTTGCTATGTGGGTGAAATTATGATGTCATGCGAAGTTACAACCTTTTCAGAGTTCATTTGTACTGCTTTTCAAACTTAGGGTCATTTAGCTCAAAATAAATCATTAAATGCATGAGAAATATCACATAAAAGTCAGAAAGGGTTGAAAATTGATGATGTGCCTTTGAATGGAGCATATTGAACACACAAAAAGTATTGTGTTAAAATAACTTATTAAAAATGAAATCCCTTTGTAATAGATGAGTTTTCGTCCGAAACCCAAATGCTTCGAAAGAGACTGTCCAATTTGTACACGAGGTGCATCTAGTTTTTGTCGTAACCCTCTCAACTCTTTATGAGTTGCTATGTGGGTGAAATTATGATGTCATGCGAAGTTACAACCTTTTCAGAGTTCATTTGTACTGCTTTTCAAATTGAGGGTCATTTAGCTCAAAATAAATCATTAAATGCATGAGAAATATCAAATGAAGTCACAAAGGGTTGAAAATTGATGATGTGCCTTTGAATGGTGCATATTGAACACACAAAAAGTATTGAGTTAAGATAAGTTATTAAAAATGAAATCCCTTTGTAATAGATGAGTTTTTCGTGCGAAACCCTCATGCTTCGAAAGAGATTGTCCAATTTGTACATGAAGTGCAGCCAGTTTTTGCCGTAACCCTATCAACTCTTTAGAAGTTGCAATGTGGGTGAAGTTATGATCTCATGCCAAGTTACAACCTTTTCAGAGTTCATTTGTATTGCTTTTCAAATTTAGGGTCATTTAGCTCAAAATAAATCATTAAGTGCATGAGAAATATCAAATGAAGTAAGAAAGGGTTGAAAATTGATGATGTGCCTTTGAATGGTGCATATTGAACACACAAAAAGTATGGAGTTAAAATAAGTTATTAAAAATGAAATCTCTTTGTAATAGATAAGTTTTTGTCCGGAACCCTCATGTTCGAAAGAGATTGTCCAATTTGTACACGAAGTGCATCCAGCTGTTGCCTTAACCCTCTCAATTCTTTAGAAGTTGATAGGTGGGTGAAATTATGATGTCATGCCAAGTTACAACCTTTTCAGAGTTCATTTGTACTGCTTTCCAAATTTAGGGTCATTTAGCTCAAAATAAATCATTAAATGCATGAGAAATATCAAATGAAGTCAGAAAGGGTTGAAAATTGATGATGTGCCTTTGAATGGTACATATTGAACACACAAAAAGTATGGAGTTAAAATAGTTACGAAAAATGAAATCCCTTTGTAATAGATGAGTTT
Organism: Hordeum marinum; assembly: GCA_022496015.1. NCBI lineage: Eukaryota > Viridiplantae > Streptophyta > Magnoliopsida > Poales > Poaceae > Hordeum > Hordeum marinum. Next base: position 53,364 of record JAAAWK010001149.1, on the reverse strand, counting down.
TCGTGCGAAACCCACATGCTTCGAAACAGAGATTGTCCAATTTGTACACGAAGTACATCCAGTTGCTATGTGGGTGAAATTATGATGTCATGCCAAGTTAAAACCTCTTCAGAGTTCATTTGTACTTCTTTTCAAATTTGGGTTATTTAGCTAAAAATAAATCATTAAATGCATGAGAAATATCAAATGAAGTCAGAATGGGTTGAAAATTGATGATGTGCCTTTGAATGGTGCATATTGAATACACAAAAATTATTTAGTTAAAATAAGTTATTAAATATGAATTCCGTTTGTAATCGATGAGTTTTCATCCGAAACCCTCATGCTTCGAAAGAGATTGTCCAATTTGTAGACGAAGTGTATCCAGTTTTTGCCGTAACCCCCCTCAACTCTTTAGAAGTTGCTATGTGGGTGAAATTATGATGTCATGCCAAGTTACAAACCTTTTCAGAGTTCATTTGTACTGCTTTTCAAATTAAGGGTCATTTAGCTCAAAATAAATCATTAAATGCATGAGAAATATCAAATGAAGTCAGAAAGGGTTGAAAATTGATGATGTGCCTCTTAATGGTGCATATTAAACACACAAAAAGTATGGAGTTAAAATAAGTTATTAAAATGAAATCCCTTTGTAATAGATGAGTTTTGTCCAAAAACCTCATGCTTTGAAAGAGATTGTCCAATTTGTACACGAAGTGCATCCAGTTTTTATCGTAACCCTCTCAACTCTTTAGAAGTTGCAATGTGGGTGAAATTATGATGTCATGCCAAGTTAAAACCTCTTCAGAGTTCATTTGTACTGCTTTTCAAAGTTGGGTTATTTAGCTAAAAATAAATCATTAAATGCATGATAAATATCAAATGAAGTCAGAATGGGTTGAAAATTTATGATGTGCCTCTGAATGGTGCATATTGAACACACAAAAAGTATTGAGTTAATATAAGTTATTAGAAATAAAATCCCTTTGTAATCGATGAGTTTTCGTCCGGAACCCTCATGCTTCGAAAGAGATTGTCCAATTTTTACACAAAGTGCATCCAGCTTTTGCCGTAACCCTCTCGACTCTTTAGAAGTTGCTATGTGGGTGAAATTATGATGTAATGCCAAGTTACAACCTTTTCAGAGTTCATTTGTACTTCTTTTCAAATTTAGGGTCATTTAGCTCAAAATAAACCATTAAATGCATGAGAAATATCAAATGAAGTCAGAAAGGGTTGAAAATTGATGATGTGCTTTTGAATGGTGCATACTGTACACACATAAAGTATGGAGTTAAAATAATTTATTAAAAATGAAATCCCTTTGTAATAGTTGAGTTTTTGTCCGAAACCCTGATGCTTCGAAAGAGATTGTCCAATTTCTACACGAAGTGCATCCAGTTTTTGTCATAACCCTCTCAACTCTTTAGAAGTTTCTATGCGGGTGAAATTATGATGCCATGCCAAGTTATAACCTTTTCAGAGTTCATTTGTACTTCTTTTCAAATTTAGGGTCATTTAGCTCAAAATAAATCATTAAGTGCATGAGAAATATCAAATGAAGTTAGAAAGGTTGAAAATTGATGATGTGCCTTTGAATGGTGCATATTGAACACACAAAAACTATGGAGTTAAAATAAGTTATTAAAAATGAAATCCCTTTGTAATAGATAAGTTTTTGTCCGAAACCCTCATGCTTCGAAAGAGAATGTCCAATTTGTACACGAAGTGCATCCAGCTTTTGTCGTAACCCACTCAACTCTTTAGAAGTTGCTATGTGGGTGAAGTTATGATGTCATGCCAAGTTACAACCTTTTCATAGTTCATTTGTATTGCTTTTCAAATTTAGGGTCATTTAGCTCAAAATAAATCATTAAGTGCATGAGAAATATCAAATGAAGTCAGAAAGGGTTGAAAATTGATGATGTGCCTTTGAATGGTGCATATTGAACACACAAAAAGTATGGAGTTAAAATAAGTTATTAAAAATGAAATCTCTTTGTAATAGATAAGTTTTTGTCCGAAACCCTCATGTTCGAAAGAGATTGTCCAATTTGTACACGAAGTGCATCCAGCTGTTGCCGTAACCCTCTCAATTATTTAGAAGTTGATATGTGGGTGAAATTATGATGTCATGCCAAGTTACAACCTTTTCAGAGTTCATTTGTACTGCTTTTCAAATTTAGGGTCATTTAGCTCAAATAAATCATTAAATGCATGAGAAATATCAAATGAAGTCAGAAAGGGTTGAAAATTGATGATGTGCCTTTGAATGGTACATATTTAACACACAAAAAGTATGGAGTTAAAATAAGTTACGAAAAATGAAATCCCTTTGTAATAGATGAGTTTTCGTGCGAAACCCACATGGTTCGAAAAACAGATTGTCCAATTTGTACACGAAGTACATCCAGTTTTTGCCGTAACCCTCTCAACTCTTTAGAAGTTGCTATGTGGGTGAAATTATGATGTCATGCCAAGTTAAAACCTCTTTAGAGTTCATTTGTACTTCTTTTCAAATTTGGGTTATTTAGCTAAAAATAAATCATTAAATGCATGAGAAATATCAAATGAAGTCAGAATGGGTTGAAAATTGATGATGTGCCTTTGAATGGTGCATATTGAACACACAAAAAGTATTTAGTTAAAATAAGTTATTAAATATGAATTCCGTTTGTAATCGATGAGTTTTCGTCCGAAACCCTCATGCTTCGAAAGAGATTGGCCAATTTGTAGACGAAGTGTATCCAGTTTTTGCCGTAACCCCCTCAACTCTTTAGAAGTTGCTATGTGGGTGAAATTATGATGTCATGCCAAGTTACAACCTTTTGAGAGTTCATTTGTACTGCTTTTCAAATTAAGGGTCATTTAGCTCAATATAAATCATTAAATGCATGAGAAATATCAAATGAAGTCAGAAAGGGTTGAAAATTGATGATGTGCCTCTTAATGGTGCATATTAAACACACAAAAAGTATGGAGTTAAAATAAGTTATTAAAATGAAATCCCTTTGTAATACATGAGTTTTTGTCCAAAAACCTCATGCTTCGAAAGAGATTGTCCAATTTGTACACGAAGTGCATCCAGTTTTTGTCGTAACCCTCTCAACTCTTTAGAAGTTGCTATGTGGGTGAAATTACGATGTCATGCCAAGTTACAACCTTTTCGAAGTTCATTTGTACTGCTTTTCAAATTTAGGGTCATTTAGCTCAAAATAAATCATTAAGTGCATGAGAAATAACAAATAAAGTAAGAAAGTGTTGAAAATTGATGATGTGCCTTTGAATAGTGCATATTGAACACACGAAAAGTATGGAGTTAAAATAAGTTATTAAAAATGAAATCCCTTTGTAATAGATAAGTTTTTGTCCGAAACCCTCATGCTTCGAAAGAGATTGTCCAATTTGTACACGAAGTGCATCCAGCTTTTGCCGTAACCCTCTCAACTCTTTAGAAGTTGCTATGTAGGTGAACTTATGATGTCATGCCAAGTTACAACCTTTTCAGAGTTCATTTGTATTGCTTTTCAAATTTAGGGTCATTTAGCTCAAAATAAATCATTAAGTGCATGAGAAATATCAAATGAAGGCAGAAAGGGTTGAAAATTGATGATGTGCCTTTGAATGGTGCATATTGAACACACAAAAAGTATGGAGTTAAAATAAGTTATTAAAAATGAAATCCCTTTGTAATAGATAAGTTTTTGTCCGAAACCCTCATGCTTCGAAAGAGATTGTCCAATTTGTACACGAAGTGCATCCAGCTTTTGCCTTAACCCTCTCAATTCATTAGAAGTTGCTATGTGGGTGAAATTATGATGCCATGCCAAGTTACAACCTTTTCAGAGTTCATTTGTGCTGCTTTTCAAATTTAGGGTCATTTAGCTCAAAATAAATCATTAAATGCATGAGAAATATCAAATGAAGTCACAAAGGGTTTAAAATTGATGATGTGCCTTTGAATGGTGCATATTGAACACACAAAAAGTATGGAGTTAAAATAAGTTACGAAAAATGAAATCCCTTTGTAATAGATGAGTTCTCGTGCGAAACCCACATGCTTCGAAAGAGATTGTCCAATTTGTACAGGAAGTACATCCAGTTTTTGCCGTAACCCTCTCAACTCTTTAGAAGTTGCTATGTGGTTGAAATTATGATGTCATGCCAAGTTAAAACTTCTTCAGAGTTCATTTGTACTTCTTTTCAAATTTGGGTTATTTAGCTAAAAATAAATCATTAAATGCATGAGAAATATCAAATGAAGTCAGAATGGGTTGAAAATTGATGATGTGCCTTTGAATGGTGCATATTGAACACACAAAAAGTATTTAGTTAAAATAAGTTATTAAAAATGAAATCCGTTTGTAATCGATGAGTTTTCGTCCGAAACCCTCATGCTTCGAAAAAGATTGTCCAATTTGTACACGAAGTGTATCCAGTTTTTGCCGTAACCCCCTCAACTCTTTAGAAGTTGCTATGTGGGTGAAATTATGATGTCATGCCAAGTTACAACCTTTTCAGAGTTCATTTGTACTGCTTTTCAAATTAAGGGTCATTTAGCTCAAAATAAATCATTAAATGCATGAGAAATATCAAATGAAGTCAGAAAGGGTTGAAAATTGATGATGTGCCTCTTAATGGTGCACATCAAACACACAAAAAGTATGGAGTTAAAATAAGTTATTAAAAATGAAATCCCTTTGTAATAGATGAGTTTTTGTCCAAAAGCCTCATGCTTCGAAAGAGATTGTCCAATTTGCACACGAAGTGCATCCAGTTTTTGTCGTAACCCTCTCAACTCTTTAGAAGTTTCTATGTGGGTGAAATTATGATGTCATGCCAAGTTACAACCTTTTCGAAGTTCATTTGTACTGCTTTTCAAATTTAGGGTCATTTAGATCATTAAGTGCATGAGAAATAACAAATAAAGTCAGAAAGGGTTGAAAATTGATGATGTGCCTTTGAATAGTGCATATTGAACACACAAAAAGTATGGAGTTAATATAAGTTATTAAAAATGAAATCCCTTTGTAATAGATGAGTTTTCAACCGAAACCCTCATGCTTCGAAAGAGAATGTCCAATTTGTACACGTAGTGCATCCGGCTTTGCCCTAACCCTCTCAACTCTTTAGAAGTTGCTATGTGGGTGTAATTATGATATAATGCCAAGTTACAACCTTTTCAGAGTTCATTTGTACTTCTTTTCAAATTTAGGGTCATTTAGCTCAAAATAAACCATTAAATGCATGAGAAATATCAAATGAAGTCAGAAAGGGTTGAAAATTGATGATGTGCTTTTGAATGGTGCATACTGTACACACATAAAGTATGGAGTTAAAATAATTTATTAAAAATGAAATCCCTTTGTAATAGTTGAGTTTTTGTCCGAAACCCTCATGCTTCGAAAGAGATTGTCCAATTTGTACACGAAGTGCATCCAGTTTTTGTCATAACCCTCTCAACACTTTAGAAGTTTCTATGCGGGTGAAATTATGATGCCATGCCAAGTTATAACCTTTTCAGAGTTCATTTGTACTTCTTTTCAAATTTAGGGTCATTTAGCTCAAAATAAATCATTAAATGCATGAGAAATATCAAATGAAGTCAGAAAGGGTTGAAAATTGATGATGTGCCTCTTAATGGTGCACATCAAACACACAAAAAGTATGGAGTTAAAATAAGTTATTAAAAATGAAATCCCTTTGTAATAGATGAGTTTTTGTCCAAAAGCCTCATGCTTCGAAAGAGATTGTCCAATTTGCACACGAAGTGCATCCAGTTTTGTCGTAACCCTCTCAACTCTTTAGAAGTTTCTATGTGGGTGAAATTATGATGTCATGCCAAGTTACAACCTTTTCGAAGTTCATTTGTACTGCTTTTCAAATTTAGGGTCATTTAGATCATTAAGTGCATGAGAAATAACAAATAAAGTCAGAAAGGGTTGAAAATTGATGATGTGCCTTTGAATAGTGCATATTGAACACACAAAAAGTATGGAGTTAATATAAGTTATTAAAAATGAAATCCCTTTGTAATAGATGAGTTTTCAACCGAAACCCTCAGGCTTCGAAAGAGAATGTCCAATTTGTACACGTAGTGCATCCGGCTTTTGCCCTAACCCTCTCAACTCTTTAGAAGTTGCTATGTGGGTGTAATTATGATATAATGCCAAGTTACAACCTTTTCAGAGTTCATTTGTACTTCTTTTCAAATTTAGGGTCATTTAGCTCAAAATAAACCATTAAATGCATGAGAAATATCAAATGAAGTCAGAAAGGGTTGAAAATTGATGATGCGCTTTTGAATGGTGCATACTGTACACACATAAAGTATGGAGTTAAAATAATTTATTAAAAATGAAATCCCTTTGTAATAGTTGAGTTTTTGTCCGAAACCCTCATGCTTCGAAAGAGATTGTCCAATTTGTACACGAAGTGCATCCAGTTTTTGTCATAACCCTCTCAACACTTTAGAAGTTTCTATGCGGGTGAAATTATGATGCCATGCCAAGTTATAACCTTTTCAGAGTTCATTTGTACTTCTTTTCAAATTTAGGGTCATTTAGCTCAAAATAAATCATTAAGTGCATGAGAAATATCAAATGAAGTTAGAAAGGTTGAAAATTGATGATGTGCCTTTGAATGGTGCATATTGAACACACAAAAAGTATGGAGTTAAATAAGTTATTAAAAATGAAATCCCTTTGTAATAGATAAGTTTTTGTCCGAAACCCTCATGCTTCGAAAGAGATTGTCCAATTTGTACACGAAGTGCATCAAGCTTTTGCCGTAACCCACTCAACTCTTTAGAAGTTGCTATGTGGGTGAAGTTATGATGTCATGCCAAGTTACAACCTTTTCAGAGTTCATTTGTATTGCTTTTCAAATTTAGGGTCATTTAGCTCAAAATAAATCATTAAGTGCATGAGAAATATCAAATGAAGTCAGAAAGGGTTGAAAATTGATGATGTGCCTTTGAATGGTGCATATTGAACACACAAAAAGTATGGAGTTAAAATAAGTTATTAAAAATGAAATCTCTTTGTAATAGATAAGTTTTTGTCCGAAACCCTCATGTTCGAAAGAGATTGTCCAATTTGTACACGAAGTGCATCCAGCTGTTGCCGTAACCCTCTTAATTCTTTAGAAGTTGATATGTGGGTGAAATTATGATGTCATGCCAAGTTACAACCTTTTTAGAGTTCATTTGTACTGCTTTTCAAATTTAGGGTCATTTAGCTCAAAATAAATCATTAAATGCATGAGAAATATCAAATGAAGTCACAAAGGGTTGAAAATTGATGATGTGCCTTTGAATGGTACATATTGAACACACAAAAAGTATGGAGTTCAAATAAGTTACGAAAAATGACATCCCTTTGTAATAGATGAGTTTTCGTGCGAAACCCACATGCTTCGAAAAAGAGATTGTCCAATTTGTACACGAAGTACATCCAGTTTTTGCCGTAACCCTCACAACTCTTTAGAAGTTGCTATGTGGGTGAAATTATGATGTCATGCCAAGTTAAAACCTCTTCAGAGTTCATTTGTACTTCTTTTCAAATTTGGGTTATTTAGCTAAAAATAAATCATTAAATGCATGAGAAATATCAAATGAAGTCAGAATGGGTTGAAAATTGATGATGTGCCTTTGAATGGTGCATATTGAACACACAAAAAGTATTTAGGTAAAATAAGTTATTAAATATGAATTCCGTTGTAATCGATGAGTTTTCGTCCGAAACCCTCATGCTTCGAAAGAGATTGTCCAATTTGTAGACGAAGTGTATCCAGTTTTTGCCGTAACCCCCTCAAATCTTTAGAAGTTGCTATGTGGGTGAAATTATGATGTCATGCCAAGTTACAACCTTTTCAGAGTTCATTTGTACTGCTTTTCAAATTAAGGGTCATTTAGCTCAAAATAAATCATTAAATGCATGAGAAATATGAAATGAAGTCAGAAAGGGTTGAAAATTGATGATGTGCCTCTTAATGGTGCATATTAAACACACAAAAAGTATGGAGTTAAAATAAGTTATTAAAATGAAATCCCTTTGTAATAGATGAGTTTTTGTCCAAAAACCTCGTGCTTCGAAAGAGATTGTCCAATTTGTACACGAAGTGCATCCAATTTTTGTCGTAACCCTCTCAACTCTTTAGAAGTTGCTATGTGGGTGAAATTACGATGTCATGCCAAGTTACAACCTTTTCGAAGTTCATTTGTACTGCTTTTCAAATTTAGGGTCATTTAGCTCAAAATAAATCATTAAGTGCATGAGAAATAACAAATAAAGTAAGAAAGGGTTGAAAATTGATGATGTGCCTTTGAATAGTGCATATTGAACACACAAAAAGTATGGAGTTAAAATAAGTTATTAAAAATGAAATCCCTTTGTAATAGATAAGTTTTTGTCCGAAACCCTCATGCTTCGAAAGAGATTGTCCAATTTGTACACGAAGTGCATCCAGCTTTTGCCGTAACCCTCTCAACTCTTTAGAAGTTGCTATGTAGGTGAACTTATGATGTCATGCCAAGTTACAACCTTTTCAGAGTTCATTTGTATTGCTTTTCAAATTTAGGGTCATTTAGCTCAAAATAAATCATTAAGTGCATGAGAAATATCAAATGAAGGCAGAAAGGGTTGAAAATTGATGATGTGCCTTTGAATGGTGCACATTGAACACGCAAAAAGTATGGAGTTAAAATAAGTTATTAAAAATGAAATCCCTTTGTAATAGATAAGTTTTTGTCCGAAACCCTCGTGCTTCGAAAGAGATTGTCCAATTTGTACACGAAGTGCATCCAGCTTTTGCCGTAACCCTCTCAATTCATTAGAAGTTGCTATGTGGGTGAAATTATGATGTCATGCCAAGTTACAACCTTTTCAGAGTTCATTTGTGCTGCTTTTCAAATTTAGGGTCATTTAGCTCAAAATAAATCATTAAATGCATGAGAAATATCAAATGAAGTCAGAAAGGGTTTAAAATTGATGATGTGCCTTTGAATGGTGCATATTGAACACACAAAAAGTATGGAGTTAAAATAAGTTACGAAAAATGAAATCCCTTTGTAATAGATGAGTTCTCGTGCAAAACCCACATGCTTCGAAAGAGATTGTCCAATTTGTACAGGAAGTACATCCAGTTTTTGCCGTAACCCTCTCAACTCTTTAGAAGTTGCTATGTGGGTGAAATTATGATGTCATGCCAAGTTAAAACTTCTTCAGAGTTCATTTGTACTTCTTTTCAAATTTGGGTTATTTAGCTAAAAATAAATCATTAAATACATGAGAAATATCAAATGAAGTCAGAATGGGTTGAAAATTGATGATGTGCCTTTGAATGGTGCATATTGAACACACAAAAGTATGGAGTTAAAATAAGTTATTGAAAATGAAATCCCTTTGTAATAGATAAGTTTTTGTCCGAAACCCTCATGCTTCGAAAGAGATTGTCCAATTTGTACACGAAGTGCATCCAGCTTTTGCCGTAACCCACTCAACTCTTTAGAAGTTGCTATGTGGGTGAAGTTATGATGTCATGCCAAGTTACAACCTTTTCAGAGTTCATTTGTATTGCTTTTCAAATTTAGGGTCATTTAGCTCAAAATAAATCATTAAGTGCATGAGAAATATCAAATGAAGTCAGAAAGGGTTGAAAATTGATGATGTGCCTTTGAATGGTGCATATTGAACACACAAAAAGTATGGAGTTAAAATAAGTTATTAAAAATGAAATCTCTTTTTAATAGATAAATTTTTGTCCGAAACCCTCATGTTCGAAAGAGATTGTCCAATTTGTACACGAAGTGCATCCAGCTGTTGCCGTAACCCTCTCAATTCTTTAGAAGTTGATATGTAGGTTAAATTATGATGTCATGCCAAGTTACAACCTTTTCAGAGTTCATTTGTACTGCTTTTCAAATTTAGGGTCATTTAGCTCAAAATAAATCATTAAATGCATGAGAAATATCAAATGATGTCACAAAGGGTTGAAAATTGATGATGTGCCTTTGAATGGTACATATTGAACACACAAAAAGTATGGAGTTCAAATAAGTTACGAAAAATGACATCCCTTTGTAATAGATGAGTTTTCGTGCGAAACCCACATGCTTCGAAAAAGAGATTGTCCAATTTGTACACGAAGTACATCCAGTTTTTGCCGTAACCCTCACAACTCTTTAGAAGTTGCTATGTGGGTGAAATTATGATGTCATGCCAAGTTAAAACCTCTTCAGAGTTCATTTGTACTTCTTTTCAAATTTGGGTTATTTAGCTAAAAATAAATCATTAAATGCATGAGAAATATCAAATGAAGTCAGAATGGGTTGAAAATTGATGATGTGCCTTTGAATGGTGCATATTGAACACACAAAAAGTATTTAGTTAAAATAAGTTATTAAATATGAATTCCGTTTGTAATCGATGAGTTTTCGTCCGAAACCCTCATGCTTCGAAAGAGATTGTCCAATTTGTAGACGAAGTGTATCCAGTTTTTGCCGTAACCCCCTCAACTCTTTAGAAGTTGCTATGTGGGTGAAATTATGATGTCATGCCAAGTTACAACCTTTTCAGAGTTCATTTGTACTGCTTTTCAAATTAAGGGTCATTTAGCTCAAAATAAATCATTAAATGCATGAGAAATATCAAATGAAGTCAGAAAGGGTTGAAAATTGATGATGTGCCTCTTAATGGTGCATATTAAACACACAAAAAGTATGGAGTTAAAATAAGTTATTAAAATGAAATCCCTTTGTAATAGATGAGTTTTTTGTCCAAAAACCTCGTGCTTCGAAAGAGATTGTCCAATTTGTACACGAAGTGCATCCAATTTTTGTCGTAACCCTCTCAACTCTTTAGAAGTTGCTATGTGGGTGAAATTACGATGTCATGCCAAGTTACAACCTTTTCGAAGTTCATTTGTACTGCTTTTCAAATTTAGGGTCATTTAGCTCAAAATAAATCATTAAGTGCATGAGAAATAACAAATAAAGTAAGAAAGGGTTGAAAATTGATGATGTGCCTTTGAATAGTGCATATTGAACACACAAAAAGTATGGAGTTAAAATAAGTTATTAAAAATGAAATCCCTTTGTAATAGATAAGTTTTTGTCCGAAACCCTCATGCTTCGAAAGAGATTGTCCAATTTGTACACGAAGTGCATCCAGCTTTTGCCGTAACCCTCTCAACTCTTTAGAAGTTGCTATGTAGGTCAACTTATGATGTCATGCCAAGTTACAACCTTTTCAGAGTTCATTTGTATTGCTTTTCAAATTTAGGGTCATTTAGCTCAAAATAAATCATTAAGTGCATGAGAAATATCAAATGAAGGCAGAAAGGGTTGAAAATTGATGATGTGCCTTTGAATGGTGCATATTGAACACACAAAAAGTATGGAGTTAAAATAAGTTATTAAAAATGAAATCCCTTTGTAATAGATAAGTTTTTGTCCGAAACCCTCATGCTTCGAAAGAGATTGTCCAATTTGTACACGAAGTGCATCCAGCTTTTGCCGTAACCCTCTCAATTCATTAGAAGTTGCTATGTGGGTGAAATTATGATGTCATGCCAAGTTACAACCTTTTCAGAGTTCATTTGTGCTGCTTTTCAAATTTAGGGTCATTTAGCTCAAAATAAATCATTAAATGCATGAGAAATATCAAATGAAGTCAGAAAGGGTTTAAAATTGATGATGTGCCGTTGAATGGTGCATGTTGAACACACAAAAAGTATGGAGTTAAAATAAGTTACGAAAAATGAAATCCCTTTGTAATAGATGAGTTCTCGTGCAAAACCCACATGCTTCGAAAGAGATTGTCCAATTTGTACAGGAAGTACATCCAGTTTTTGCCGTAACCCTCTCAACTCTTTAGAAGTTGCTATGTGGGTGAAATTATGATGTCATGCCAAGTTAAAACTTCTTCAGAGTTCATTTGTACTTCTTTTCAAATTTGGGTTATTTAGCTAAAAATAAATCATTAAATACATGAGAAATATCAAATGAAGTCAGAATGGGTTGAAAATTGATGATGTGCCTTTGAATGGTGCATATTGAACACACAAAAAGTATTTAGTTAAAATAAGTTATTAAAAATGAAATCCGTTTGTAATCGATGAGTTTTTGTCCGAAACCCTCATGCTTCGAAAAAGATTGTCCAATTTGTAGACGAAGTGTATCCAGTTTTTGCCGTAACCCCCTCAACTCTTTAGAAGTTGCTATGTGGGTGAAATTATGATGTCATGCCAAGTTACAACCTTTTCAGAGTTCATTTGTACTGCTTTTCAAATTAAGGGTCATTTAGCTCAAAATAAATCATTAAATGCATGAGAAATATCAAATGAAGTCAAAAAGGGTTGAAAATTGATGATGTGCCTTTGAATGGTGCATATTGAACACACAAAAAGTATGGAGTTAAAATAAGTTATTAAAAATGAAATCCCTTTGTAATAGATAAGTTTTTGTCCCAAACCCTCATGCTTCGAAAGAGATTGTCCAATTTGTACACGAAGTGCATCCAGCTTTTGCCGTAACCCTCTCAACTCTTTAGAAGTTGCTTTGTGGGTGAAGTTATGATGTCATGCCAAGTTACAACCTTTTCAGAGTTCATTTGTATTGCTTTTCAAATTTAGGGTCATTTAGCTCAAAATAAATCATTAAATGCATGAGAAATATCAAATGAAGTCAGAAAGGGTTGAAAATTGATGATGTGCCTTTGAATGGTGCATATTGAACACACAAAAATTATTGAGTTAAAATAAGTTATTAAAAATGAAATCCCTTTGTAATAGATGAGTTTTCATGCGAAACCCTCATGCTTCGAAAGAGCTTGTCCAATTTGTACACGAAGTGCATCCAGTTTTTGCTGTAACCCTCTCAACTCTTGAGAAGTTGCTATGTGGGTGAAATTATGATGTCATGCCAAGTTAAAACCTCTTCAGAGTTCATTTGTACTGCTGTTCGAATTTGGGTTATTTTGCTAAAAATAAATCATTAAATGCATGAGAAATATCAAATGAAGTCGGAATGGGTTGAAAATTGATGATGTGCCTTTGAATGGTGCATATTCAACACACAAAAAGTGTTGTGTTAAAATAAGTTATTAAAAATGAAATCCCTTTGTAATCGATGAGTTTTCGTCCAAAACCCTCATGCTTCGAAAGAGATTGTCCAATTTGCACACGAAGTGCATCCAGCTTTTGCCGTAACCCTCTCGACTCTTTAGAAGTTTGTGGGTGAAATTATGATGTCATGCCAAGTTACAACCTTTTGAGAGTTCATTTGTACTGCTTTTCAAATTTAGGGTCATTTAGCTCAAAATAAATCATTAAATGCATGAGAAATATCAAATGAAGTCAGAAAGGGTTGAAAATTGATGATGTGCCTTTGAATGGTGCATATTGAACACACATAAAGTATGGAGTTAAAATAATTTATTAAAAATGAAATCCCTTTGTAATAGTTGAGTTTTTGTCCGAAACCCTCATGCTTCGGAAGAGATTGTCCAATTTGTACACGAAGTGCATCCAGTTTTTGTCATAACCCTCTCAACTCTTGAGAAGTTGCTATGCGGGTGAAATTATGATGTCATGCCAAGTTACAACCTTTCCAGAGTTCATTTGTACTGCTTTTGAAATTTAGGATCATTTAGCTCAAAATAAATCATTAAATGCATGAGAAATATCAAATGAAGTCAGAAAGGGTTGAAAATTGATGATGTTCCTTTGAACGGTGCATATTGAACACACATAAAGTATGGAGTTAAAATAAGTTATTGAAAATGAAATCCCTTTGTAATAGATGAGTTTTTGTCCGAAACCCTCTTGCTTCGAAAGAGATTGTCCAATTTGTACACGAAGTGGATCCAGTTTTTGTCATAACCCTCTCAACTGTTTAGAAGTTGCTATGCGGGTGAAATTATGATGTCATGCCAAGTTACAACCTTTTCAGAGTTCATTTGTACTGCTTTTCAAATTTAGGGTCATTTAGCTCAAAATAAATCATTAAGTGCATGAGAAATATCAAATTAAGTCAGAAAGGGTTGAAAATTGATGATGTGCCTTTGAATGGTGCATATTGAACACACAAAATGTATGGAGTTAAAATAAGTTATTAAAAATGAAATCCCTTTGTAATAGATAAGTTTTTGTCCGAAACCCTCATGCTTCGAAAGAGATTGTCCAATTTGTACACGAAGTGCATCCAGCTTTTGCCGTAGCCCTCTCAACTCTTTAGAAGTTGCTATGTGGGTGAAGTTATGATGTCATGCCAAGTTACAACCTTCTCAGAGTTCATTTGTATTGCTTTTCAAATTTAGGGTCATTTAGCTCAAAATAAATCATTAAATGCATGAGAAATATCAAATGAAGTCAGAAGGGTTGAAAATTGATGATGTGCTTTTGAATGGTGCATATTGAACACACATAAAGTATGGAGTTAAAATAATTTACTAAAAATGAAATCCCTTTGTAATAGTTGAGTTTTCGTCCGAAACCCTCATGCTTCGAAAGAGATTGTCCAATTTGTACACGAAGTGCATCCAGTTTTTGTCATAACCCTCTCAACTCTTGAGAAGTTGCTATGCGGGTGAAATTATGATGTCATGCCAAGTTACAACCTTTCCAGAATTCATTTGTACTGCTTTTCAAATTTAGGGTCATTTAGCTCAAAATAAATCATTAAATGCATGAGAAATATCAAATGAAGTCAGAAAGGGTTGAAAATTGATGATGTTCCTTTGAACGGTGCATATTGAACACACATAAAGTATGGAGTTAAAATAAGTTATTGAAAATGAAATCCCTTTGTAATAGATGAGTTTTTGTCCGAAACCCTCTTGCTTCGAAAGAGATTGTCCAATTTGTACACGAAGTGCATCCAGTTTTTGTCATAACCCTCTCAACTGTTTAGAAGTTGCTATGCGGGTGAAATTATGATGTCATGCCAAGTTACAACCTTTTCAGAGTTCATTTGTACTGCTTTTCAAATTTAGGGTCATTTAGCTCAAAATAAACCATTAAGTGCATGAGAAATATCAAATTAAGTCAGAAAGGGTTGAAAATTGATGATGTGCCTTTGAATGGTGCATATTGAACACACAAAAATTATTGAGTTAAAATAAGTTATTAAAAATGAAATCCCTTTGTAATAGATGAGTTTTCATGCGAAACCCTCATGCTTCGAAAGAGCTTGTCCAATTTGTACACGAAGTGCATCCAGTTTTTGCTGTAACCCTCTCAACTCTTGAGAAGTTGCTATGTGGGTGAAATTATGATGTCATGCCAAGTTAAAACCTCTTCAGAGTTCATTTGTACTGCTGTTCGAATTTGGGTTATTTTGCTAAAAATAAATCATTAAATGCATGAGAAATATCAAATGAAGTCGGAATGGGTTGAAAATTGATGATGTGCCTTTGAATGGTGCATATTCAACACACAAAAAGTGTTGTGTTAAAATAAGTTATTAAAAATGAAATCCCTTTGTAATCGATGAGTTTTCGTCCAAAACCCTCATGCTTCGAAAGAGATTGTCCAATTTGCACACGAAGTGCATCCAGCTTTTGCCGTAACCCTCTCGACTCTTTAGAAGTTTGTGGGTGAAATTATGATGTCATGCCAAGTTACAACCTTTTGAGAGTTCATTTGTACTGCTTTTCAAATTTAGGGTCATTTAGCTCAAAATAAATCATTAAATGCATGAGAAATATCAAATGAAGTCAGAAAGGGTTGAAAATTGATGATGTGCCTTTGAATGGTGCATATTGAACACACATAAAGTATGGAGTTAAAATAAGTTATTGAAAATGAAATCCCTTTGTAATAGATGAGTTTTTGTCCGAAACCCTCTTGCTTCGAAAGAGATTGTCCAATTTGTACACGAAGTGCATCCAGTTTTTGTCATAACCCTCTCAACTGTTTAGAAGTTGCTATGCGGGTGAAATTATGATGTCATGCCAAGTTACAACCTTTTCAGAGTTCATTTGTACTGCTTTTCAAATTTAGGGTCATTTAGCTCAAAATAAACCATTAAGTGCATGAGAAATATCAAATTAAGTCAGAAAGGGTTGAAAATTGATGATGTGCCTTTGAATGGTGCATATTGAACACACAAAAATTATTGAGTTAAAATAAGTTATTAAAAATGAAATCCCTTTGTAATAGATGAGTTTTCATGCGAAACCCTCATGCTTCGAAAGAGCTTGTCCAATTTGTACACGAAGTGCATCCAGTTTTTGCTGTAACCCTCTCAACTCTTGAGAAGTTGCTATGTGGGTGAAATTATGATGTCATGCCAAGTTAAAACCTCTTCAGAGTTCATTTGTACTGCTGTTCGAATTTGGGTTATTTTGCTAAAAATAAATCATTAAATGCATGAGAAATATCAAATGAAGTCGGAATGGGTTGAAAATTGATGATGTGCCTTTGAATGGTGCATATTCAACACACAAAAAGTGTTGTGTTAAAATAAGTTATTAAAAATGAAATCCCTTTGTAATCGATGAGTTTTCGTCCAAAACCCTCATGCTTCGAAAGAGATTGTCCAATTTGCACACGAAGTGCATCCAGCTTTTGCCGTAACCCTCTCGACTCTTTAGAAGTTTGTGGGTGAAATTATGATGTCATGCCAAGTTACAACCTTTTGAGAGTTCATTTGTACTGCTTTTCAAATTTAGGGTCATTTAGCTCAAAATAAATCATTAAATGCATGAGAAATATCAAATGAAGTCAGAAAGGGTTGAAAATTGATGATGTGCCTTTGAATGGTGCATATTGAACACACATAAAGTATGGAGTTAAAATAATTTATTAAAAATGAAATCCCTTTGTAATAGTTGAGTTTTTGTCCGAAACCCTCATGCTTCGGAAGAGATTGTCCAATTTGTACACGAAGTGCATCCAGTTTTTGTCATAACCCTCTCAACTCTTGAGAAGTTGCTATGCGGGTGAAATTATGATGTCATGCCAAGTTACAACCTTTCCAGAGTTCATTTGTACTGCTTTTGAAATTTAGGATCATTTAGCTCAAAATAAATCATTAAATGCATGAGAAATATCAAATGAAGTCAGAAAGGGTTGAAAATTGATGATGTTCCTTTGAACGGTGCATATTGAACACACATAAAGTATGGAGTTAAAATAAGTTATTGAAAATGAAATCCCTTTGTAATAGATGAGTTTTTGTCCGAAACCCTCTTGCTTCGAAAGAGATTGTCCAATTTGTACACGAAGTGGATCCAGTTTTTGTCATAACCCTCTCAACTGTTTAGAAGTTGCTATGCGGGTGAAATTATGATGTCATGCCAAGTTACAACCTTTTCAGAGTTCATTTGTACTGCTTTTCAAATTTAGGGTCATTTAGCTCAAAATAAACCATTAAGTGCATGAGAAATATCAAATTAAGTCAGAAAGGGTTGAAAATTGATGATGTGCCTTTGAATGGTGCATATTGAACACACAAAAATTATTGAGTTAAAATAAGTTATTAAAAATGAAATCCCTTTGTAATAGATGAGTTTTCATGCGAAACCCTCATGCTTCGAAAGAGCTTGTCCAATTTGTACACGAAGTGCATCCAGTTTTTGCTGTAACCCTCTCAACTCTTGAGAAGTTGCTATGTGGGTGAAGTTATGATGTCATGCCAAGTTACAACCTTCTCAGAGTTCATTTGTATTGCTTTTCAAATTTAGGGTCATTTAGCTCAAAATAAATCATTAAATGCATGAGAAATATCAAATGAAGTCAGAAAGGGTTGAAAATTGATGATGTGCTTTTGAATGGTGCATATTGAACACACATAAAGTATGGAGTTAAAATAATTTACTAAAAATGAAATCCCTTTGTAATAGTTGAGTTTTCGTCCGAAACCCTCATGCTTCGAAAGAGATTGTCCAATTTGTACACGAAGTGCATCCAGTTTTTGTCATAACCCTCTCAACTCTTGAGAAGTTGCTATGCGGGTGAAATTATGATGTCATGCCAAGTTACAACCTTTCCAGAATTCATTTGTACTGCTTTTCAAATTTAGGGTCATTTAGCTCAAAATAAATCATTAAATGCATGAGAAATATCAAATGAAGTCAGAAAGGGTTGAAAATTGATGATGTTCCTTTGAACGGTGCATATTGAACACACATAAAGTATGGAGTTAAAATAAGTTATTGAAAATGAAATCCCTTTGTAATAGATGAGTTTTTGTCCGAAACCCTCTTGCTTCGAAAGAGATTGTCCAATTTGTACACGAAGTGCATCCAGTTTTTGTCATAACCCTCTCAACTGTTTAGAAGTTGCTATGCGGGTGAAATTATGATGTCATGCCAAGTTACAACCTTTTCAGAGTTCATTTGTACTGCTTTTCAAATTTAGGGTCATTTAGCTCAAAATAAACCATTAAGTGCATGAGAAATATCAAATTAAGTCAGAAAGGGTTGAAAATTGATGATGTGCCTTTGAATGGTGCATATTGAACACACAAAAAGTATGGTGTTAAAATAAGTTATTAAAAATGAAATCCCTTTGTAATAGATAAGTTTTTGTCCGAAACCCTCATGCTTCGAAAGAGATTGTCCAATTTGTACACGAAGTGCATCCAGCTTTTGCCGTAGCCCTCTCAACTCTTTAGAAGTTGTTATGTGGGTGAAGTTATGATGTCATGCCAAGTTACAACCTTTTCAGAGTTCCTTTGTATTCCTTTTCAAATTTAGGGTCATTTAGCTCAAAATAAATCATTAAATGCATGAGAAATATCAAATGAAGTCAGAAAGGGTTGAAAATTGATGATGTGCCTTTGAATGGTGCATATTGTACACACAAAAATTATTGAGTTAAAATAAGTTATTAAAATGAAATCCCTTTGTAATAGATGAGTTTTCGTGCGAAACCCTCATGGTTCGAAAGAGATTGTCCAATTTGTACACGAAGTGCATCCAGTTTTTCCTGTAAGCCTCTCAACTCTTTAGAAGTTGCTATGTGGGTGAAATGATGATGTCATGCCAAGTTAAAACCTCGTCAGAGTTCATTTGTACTGCTTTTCAAATTTGGGTTATTTAGCTAAAAATAAATCATTAAATGCGTGAGAAATATCAAATGAAGTCAGAATGGGTTGAAAATTGATGATGTGCCTTTGAATGGTGCATATTGAACACACAAAAAGTATTGAGTTAAAATAAGTTATTAAAAATGAAATCCCTTTGTAATCGATGAGTTTTTGTCCAAAACCGTCATGCTTCGAAAGAGATTGTCCAATTTGTACACGAAGTGCATCCTGCTTTTGCCGTAACCCTGTCGACTCTTTAGAAGTTGCTGTGTGGGTGAAATTATGATGTCATCCCAAGTTACAACCTTTTCAGAGTTCATTTGTACTGCTTTTCAAATTTAGGGTCATTTAGCTCAAAATAAATCATTAAATGCACGAGAAATATCAAATGAAGTCAGAAAGGGTTGAAAATTGATGATGTGCCTTTCAATGGTGCATATTGAACACACATAAAGTATGGAGTTAAAATAGTTTATTAAAAATGAAATCCCTTTGTAATAGTTGAGTTTTTGTCCGAAACCCTCATGCTTCGAAAGAGATTGTCCAATTTGTACACGAAGTGCATCCAGTTTTTGTCATAACCCTCTCAACTCTTTAGAAGTTGATATGCGGGTGAAATTATGATGTCATGCCAAGTTACAACCTTTTCAGAGTTCATTTGTACTGCTTTTCAAATTTAGGGTCATTTAGCTCAAAATAAATCATTAAGTGCATGTGAAATATCAAAATAAGTCATAAAGGGTTGAAAATTGATAATGTGCCTTTGAATGGTGCATATTGAACACACAAAAAGTATGAAGTTAAAATAAGTTATTAAAAATGAAATCCCTTTGTAATAGATTAGTTTTTGTCCGAAACCCTCATGCTTCGAAAGAGATTGTCCAATTTGTACACGAAGTGCATCCAGCTTTTGTCGTAACCCTCTCAATTCTTTATAAGTTGCTATGTGGGTGAAATTATGATGTCATGCCAAGTTACAACCTTTTCAAATTTCATTTGTACTGCTTTTCAAATTTAGGGTCATTTAGCTCAAAATTAATCATTAAATGCATGAGAAATATCAAATGAAGTCAAAAAGGGTTGAAAATTGATGATGTGCCTTTGAAAGGTGCATATTGAACACACAAAAAGTATTGAGTTAAAATAATTTATTAAAAATGAAATCCCTTTGTAATAGATGAGTTTTCGTGCGAAACCCTCATGCTTCGAAAGAGATTGTCCAATTTGTACACGAAGTGCATCCAGTTCTTGCCGTAACCCTCTCAACTATTTAGAAGTTGCTATGTGGGTGAAATTATGATGTCACGCCAAGTTAAAACCTCTTCAGAGTTCATTTGTACTGCTTTTCAAATTTGGATTAATTAGCTAAAAATAGATCATTAAATGCATGAGAAATATCAAATGAAGTCAGAATGGGTTGAAAATTGATGATTTTCCTTTGAATGGTGCCTATTTAACACACAAAAACTATTGAGTTAAAATAAGTTATTAAAAATGAAATCCCTTTGTAATGATGAGTTTTCGTTCGAAACCCTCATGCTTCGAAAGAGATTGTCCAATTTGTAGACGAAGTGCATCCAGTTTTTGCCGTAACCCCCTCAACTCTTTAGAAGTTGCTATGTGGGTGAAATTATGATGTCATGCCAAGTTACAACCTTTTCAGAGTTCATTTGTACTGCTTTTCAAATTTAGGGTCATTTAGCTCAAAACAAATCATTAAATGCATGAGATATATCAAATGAAGTCAGAAAGGGTTGAAAATTGATGATGTGCCTTTGAATGGTGCATATTGAACACACAAAAAGTATTGAGTTAAAATAAGTTATTAAAAATGAAATCCCTTTGTAATAGATGAGTTTTCGTCCGAAACCCTCATGCTTCGAAAGAGATTGTCCAATTGGTACACGAAGTGCATCCAGTTTTTGTCTTAACCCTCTCAACTCTTTAGAAGTTTCTATGTGGGTGATATTAGGATGTCATGCCAAGTTACAACCTTTTCAGAGTTCATTTGTACTGCTTTTCAAATTTAGGGTCATTTTGCTCAAAATAAATCATTAAATGCATGAGAAATATCAAATGAAGTCAGAAAGGGTTGAAAATTGATGATGTACCGTTGAATGGTGCATATTGAACACACAAAATGTATGGAGTTAAAATAAGTTATTAAAAATGAAATTCCTTTGTAATAGATGAGTTTTCGTGCGAAACCCTCATACTTCGAAAGAGATTGTCCAATTTGTACACGAAGTGCATCCAGTTTTGGTCGTAACCCTCTCAACTCTTTAGAAGCTGCTACGTGGGTGAAATTATGATGTCATGCCAAGTTACAACCTTTTCAGAGTTCATTTGTACTGCTTTTCAAATTTAGGGTCATTTAGGTCAAAATAAATCATTAAGTGCATGAGAAATATCAAATGAAGTCAGAAAGGGTTGAAAATTGATGATGTGCCTTTAAATGGTGCATATTGAACACACAAAAAGTATGGAGTTAAAATAAGTTATTAAAAATGAAATCCCTTTGTAATAGATAAGTTTTTGTCCGAAACCCTCATGCTTCGAAAGAGAATGTCCAATTTGTACAAGAAGTGCATCCAGCTTTTTCCGTAACCCTCTCAACTCTTTAGAAGTTGCTTTGTGGGTGAAATTATGATGTCATGCCAACTTAGAACCTTTTCAGAGTTCATTTGTACTACTTTTCAAATTTAGGGTCATTTAGCTCAAAATAAATCATTAAATGCATGAGAAATATCAAATGAAGTCAGAAAGGGTTGAAAATTGATGATGTGCCTTTGAATGGTGCATATTGAACACACAAAAAGTATTGAGTTCAAATAAGTTATTAAAAATGAAATCCCTTTGTAATAGATGAGTTTTCAATCGAAACCCTCATGCTTCGAAAGAGAATGTCCAATTTGTACACGAAGTGCATCTAGCTTTTGCCTTAACCCTCTCAACTCTTTAGAAGTTGCTATGTGGGTGAAATTATGATGTCATGCGAAGTTACAACCTTTTCAGAGTTCATTTTACTGCTTTTCAAATTTAGGGTCATTTAGCTCAAAATAAATCATTAAGTGCATGAGAAATAACAAATAAAGTAAGAAAGGGTTGAAAATTGATGATGTGCCTTTGAATAGTGCATATTGAACACACAAAAAGTATGGAGTTAAAATAAGTTATTAAAAATGAAATCCCTTTGTAATAGATAAGTTTTTGTCCGAAACCCTCATGCTTCGAAAGAGATTGTCCAATTTGTACACGAAGTGCATCCAGCTTTTGCCATAACCCTCTCAACTCTTTAGAAGTTGCTATGTAGGTGAACTTATGATGTCATGCCAAGTTACAACCTTTTCAGAGTTCATTTGTATTGCTTTTCAAATTTAGGGTCATTTAGCTCAAAATAAATCATTAAGTGCATGAGAAATATCAAATGAAGGCAGAAAGGGTTGAAAATTGATGATGTGCCTTTGAATGGTGCATATTGAACACACAAAAAGTATGGAGTTAAAATAAGTTATTAAAAATGAAATCCCTTTGTAATAGATAAGTTTTTGTCCGAAACCCTCATGCTTCGAAAGAGATTGTCCAATTTGTACACGAAGTGCATCCAGCTTTTGCCGAAACCCTCTCAATTCATTAGAAGTTGCTATGTGGGTGAAATTATGATGTCATGCCAAGTTACAACCTTTTCAGAGTTCATTTGTGCTGCTTTTCAAATTTAGGGTCATTTAGCTCAAAATAAATCATTAAATGCATGAGAAATATCAAATGAAGTCAGAAAGGGTTTAAAATTGATGATGTGCCTTTGAATGGTGCATATTGAACACACAAAAAGTATGGAGTTAAAATAAGTTACGAAAAATGAAATCCCTTTGTAATAGATGAGTTCTCGTGCGAAGCCCACATGCTTCGAAAGAGATTGTCCAATTTGTACAGGAAGTACATCCAGTTTTTGCCGTAACCCTCTCAACTCTTTAGAAGTTGCTATGTGGGTGAAATTATGATGTCATGCCAAGTTAAAACTTCTTCAGAGTTCATTTGTACTTCTTTTCAAATATGGGTTATTTAGCTAAAAATAAATCATTAAATGCATGAGAAATATCAAATGAAGTCAGAATGGGTTTAAAATTGATGATGTGCCTTTGAATGGTGCATATTGAACACACAAAAAGTATTTAGTTAAAATAAGTTATTAAAAATGAAATCCGTTTGTAATCGATGAGTTTTCGTCCGAAACCCTCATGCTTCGAAAAAGATTGTCCAATTTGTAGACGAAGTGTATCAAGTTTTTGCCGTAACCCCCTCAACTCTTTAGAAGTTGCTATGTGGGTGAAATTATGATGTCATGCCAAGTTACAACCTTTTCAGAGTTCATTTGTACTGCTTTTCAAATTAAGGGTCATTTAGCTCAAAATAAATCATTAAATGCATGAGAAATATCAAATGAAGTCAGAAAGGGTTGAAAATTGATGATGTGCCTCTTAATGGTGCACATCAAACACACAAAAAGTATGGAGTTAAAATAAGTTATTAAAAATGAAATCCCTTTGTAATAGATGAGTTTTTGTCCAAAAGCCTCATGCTTCGAAAGAGATTGTCCAATTTGTACACGAAGTGCATCCAGTTTTTGTCGTAACCCTCTCAATTCTTTAGAAGTTGCTATGTGGGTGAAATTATGATGTCATGCCAAGTTACAACCTTTTCGAAGTTCATTTGTACTGCTTTTCAAATTTAGGGTCATTTAGATCATTAAGTGCATGAGAAATAACAAATAAAGTCAGAAAGGGTTGAAAATTGATGATGTGCCTTTGAATAGTCCATATTGAACACACAAAAAGTATGGAGTTAAAATAAGTTATTAAAAATGAAATCCCTTTGTAATAGATAAGTTTTTGTCCGAAACCCTCATGCTTCGAAAGAGATGTCATGCCAAGTTACAACCTCTAGAAGTTGCTATCTGGGTGAAGTTATGATGTCATGCCAAGTTACAAACTTTCCAGAGTTCATTTGTATTGCTTTTCAAATTTAGGGTCATTTAGCTCAAAATAAATCATTAAGTGCATGAGAAATATCAAATGAAGTCAGAAAGGGTTGAAAATTGATGATGTGCCTTTGAATGGTGCATATTGAACACACAAAAAGTATGGAGTTAAAATAAGTTATTAAAAATGAAATCCCTTTGTAATAGATAAGTTTTTGTCCGAAACCCTCATGCTTTGAAAGAGATTATCCAATTTGTACACGAAGTGCATCCAGTTTTTGTCGTAACCCTCTCAACTCTTTAGAAGTTGCAATGTGGGTGAAATTATGATGTCATGCCAAGTTAAAACCTCTTCAGAGTTCATTTGTACTGCTTTTCAAATTTGGGTTATTTAGCTAAAAATAAATCATTAAATGCATGAGAAATATCAAATGAAGTCAGAATGGGTTGAAAATTGATGATGTGCCTCTGAATGGTGCATATTGAACACACAAAAAGTATTGAGTTAATATAAGTTATTAGAAATAAAATCCCTTTGTAATCGATGAGTTTTCGTCCAGAACCCTCATGCTTCGAAAGAGATTGTCCAATTTGTACACGAAGTGCATCCTGCTTTTGCCGTAACCCTCTCGACTCTTTAGAAGTTGCTATGTGGGTGAAATTATGATGTCATGCCAAGTAATAACCTTTTCGAAGTTCATTTGTACTGCTTTTCAAATTTAGGGTAATTTAGCTGAAAATAAATCATTAAGTGCATGAGAAATATCAAATGAAGTCAGAAAGGGTTGAAAATTGATGATGTGCCTTTGAATGGTGCATATTGAACACACAAAAAGTATGGAGTTAAAATAAGTTATTAAAAATGAAATCCCTTTGTAATAGATAAATTTTTGTCCCAAACCCTCATGCTTCGAAAGAGATTGTCCAATTTGTACACGAAGTGCATCCAGCTTTTGCTGTAACCCTCTCAACTCTTTAGAAGTTGCTTTGTGGGTGAAGTTATGATGTCATGCCAAGTTACAACCTTTTCAGAGTTCATTTGTATTGCTTTTCAAATTTAGGGTCATTTAGCTCAAAATAAATCATTAAATGCATGAGAAATATCAAATGAAGTCAGAAAGGGTTGAAAATTGATGATGTGCCTTTGAATGGTGCATATTGAACACACAAAAATTATTGAGTTAAAATAAGTTATTAAAAATGAAATCCCTTTGTAATAGATGAGTTTTCATGCGAAACCCTCATGCTTCGAAAGAGCTTGTCCAATTTGTACACGAAGTGCATCCAGTTTTTGCTGTAACCCTCTCAACTCTTGAGAAGTTGCTATGTGGGTGAAATTATGATGTCATGCCAAGTTAAAACCTCTTCAGAGTTCATTTGTACTGCTGTTCGAATTTGGGTTATTTAGCTAAAAATAAATCATTAAATGCATGAGAAATATCAAATGAAGTCGGAATGGGTTGAAAATTGATGATGTGCCTTTGAATGGTGCATATTCAACACACAAAAAGTGTTGTGTTAAAATAAGTTATTAAAAAAGAAATCCCTTTGTAATCGATGAGTTTTCGTCCAAAACCCTCATGCTTCGAAAGAGATTGTCCAATTTGCACACGAAGTGCATCCAGCTTTTGCCCTAACCCTCTCGACTCTTTAGAAGTTGCTATGTGGGTGAAATTATGATGTAATGCCAAGTTACAACCTTTTCAGAGTTCATTTGTACTGCTTTTCAAATTTAGGGTCATTTAGCTCAAAAGAGATCATTAAATGCATGAGAAATATCAAATGAAGTCAGAAAGGGTTGAAAATTGATGATGTGCCTTTGAATGGTGCATATTGAACACACATAAAGTATGGAGTTAAAATAATTTATTAAAAATGAAATCCCTTTGTAATAGTTGAGTTTTTGTCCGAAACCCTCATGCTTCGGAAGAGATTGTCCAATTTGTACACGAAGTGCATCCAGTTTTTGTCATAACCCTCTCAACTCTTGAGAAGTTGCTATGCGGGTGAAATTATGATGTCATGCCAAGTTACAACCTTTCCAGAGTTCATTTGTACTGCTTTTCAAATTTAGGATCATTTAGCTCAAAATAAATCATTAAATGCATGAGAAATATCAAATGAAGTCAGAAAGGGTTGAAAATTGATGATGTGCCTTTGAACGGTGCATATTGAACACACATAAAGTAAGGAGTTAAAATAACTTATTGAAAATGAAATCCCTTTGTAATAGATGAGTTTTTGTCCGAAACCCTCTTGCTTCGAAAGAGATTGTCCAATTTGTACACGAAGTGGATCCAGTTTTTGTCATAACCCTCTCAACTGTTTAGAAGTTGCTATGCGGGTGAAATTATGATGTCATGCCAAGTTACAACCTTTTCAGAGTTCATTTGTACTGCTTTTCAAATTTAGGGTCATTTAGCTCAAAATAAATCATTAAGTGCATGAGAAATATCAAATTAAGTCAGAAAGGGTTGAAAATTGATGATGTGCCTTTGAATGGTGCATATTGAACACACAAAATGTATGGAGTTAAAATAAGTTATTAAAAATGAAATCCCTTTGTAATAGATAAGTTTTTGTCCGAAACCCTCATGCTTCGAAAGAGATTGTCCAATTTGTACACGAAGTGCATCCAGCTTTTGCCGTAGCCCTCTCAACTCTTTAGAAGTTGCTATGTGGGTGAAGTTACGATGTCATGCCAAGTTACAACCTTCTCAGAGTTCATTTGTATTGCTTTTCAAATTTAGGGTCATTTAGCTCAAAATAAATCATTAAATGCATGAGAAATATCAAATGAAGTCAGAAAGGGTTGAAAATTGATGATGTGCCTTTGAATGGTGCATATTGAACACACATAAAGTATGGAGTTAAAATAATTTAATTAAAATGAAATCCCTTTGTAATAGTTGAGTTTTCGTCCGAAACCCTCATGCTTCGAAAGAGATTGTCCAATTTGTACACGAAGTGCATCCAGTTTTTGTCATAACCCTCTCAACTCTTGAGAAGTTGCTATGCGGGTGAAATTATGATGTCATGCCAAGTTACAACCTTTCCAGAATTCATTTGTACTGCTTTTCAAATTTAGGGTCATTTAGCTCAAAATAAATCATTAAATGCATGAGAAATATCAAATGAAGTCAGAAAGGGTTGAAAATTGATGATGTTCCTTTGAACGGTGCATATTGAACACACATAAAGTATGGAGTTCAAATAAGTTATTGAAAATGAAATCCCTTTGTAATAGATGAGTTTTTGTCCGAAACCCTCTTGCTTCGAAAGAGATTGTCCAATTTGTACACGAAGTGCATCCAGTTTTTGTCATAACCCTCTCAACTGTTTAGAAGTTGCTATGCGGGTGAAATTATGATGTCATGCCAAGTTACAACCTTTTCAGAGTTCATTTGTACTGCTTTTCAAATTTAGGGTCATTTAGCTCAAAATAAACCATTAAGTGCATGAGAAATATCAAATTAAGTCAGAAAGGGTTGAAAATTGATGATGTGCCTTTGAATGGTGCATATTGAACACACAAAAAGTATGGTGTTAAAATAAGTTATTAAAAATGACATCCCTTTGTAATAGATAAGTTTTTGTCCGAAACCCTCATGCTTCGAAAGAGATTGTCCAATTTGTACACGAAGTGCATCCAGCTTTTGCCGTAGCCCTCTCAACTCTTTAGAAGTTGTTATGTGGGTGAAGTTATGATGTCATGCCAAGTTACAACCTTTTCAGAGTTCATTTGTATTGCTTTTCAAATTTAGGGTCATTTAGCTCAAAATAAATCATTAAATGCATGAGAAATATCAAATGAAGTCAGAAAGGGTTGAAAATTGATGATGTGCCTTTGAATGGTGCATATTGTACACACAAAAATTATTGAGTTAAAATAAGTTATTAAAAATGAAATCCCTTTGTAATAGATGAGTTTTCGTGCGAAACCCTCATGGTTCGAAAGAGATTGTCCAATTTGTACACGAAGTGCATCCAGTTTTTGCTATAACCCTCTCAACTCTTTAGAAGTTGCTATGTGGGTGAAATGATGATGTCATGCCAAGTTAAAACCTCTTCAGAGTTCATTTGTAATGCTTTTCAAATTTGGGTTATTTAGCTAAAAATAAATCATTAAATGCATGAGAAATATCAAATGAAGTCAGAATGGGTTGAAAATTGATGATGTGCCTTTGAATGGTGCATATTGAACACACAAAAAGTATTGAGTTAAAATAAGTTATTAAAAATGAAATCCCTTTGTAATCGATGAGTTTTTGTCCGAAACCGTCATGCTTCGAAAGAGATTGTCCAATTTGTACACGAAGTGCATCCTGCTTTTTCCGTAACCCTGTCGACTCTTTAGAAGTTGCTATGTGGGTGAAATTATGATGTCATCCCAAGTTACAACCTTTTCAGAGTTCATTTGTACTGCTTTTCAAATTTAGGGTCATTTAGCTCAAAATAAATCATTAAATGCATGAGAAATATCAAATGAAGTCAGAAAGGGTTGAAAATTGATGATGTGCCTTTCAATGGTGCATATTGAACACACATAAAGTATGGAGTTAAAATAGTTTATTAAAAATGAAATCCCTTTGTAATAGTTGAGTTTTTGTCCGAAACCCTCATGCTTCGAAAGAGATTGTCCAATTTGTACACGAAGTGCATCCAGTTTTTGTCATAACCCTCTCAACTCTTTAGAAGTTGCTATGCGGGTGAAATTATGATGTCATGACAAGTTACAACCTTTTCAGAGTTCATTTGTACTGCTTTTCAAATTTAGGGTCATTTAGCTCAAAATAAATCATTAAGTGCATGTGAAATATCAAATGAAGTCAGAAAGGGTTGAAAATTGATAATGTGCCTTTGAATGGTGCATATTGAACACACAAAAAGTATGGAGTTAAAATAAGTTATTAAAAATGAAATCCCTTTGTAATAGATAAGTTTTTGTCCGAAACCCTCATGCTTCGAAAGAGATTGTCCAATTTGTACATGAAGTGCATCCAGCTTTTGTCGTAACCCTCTCAATTCTTTATAAGTTGCTATGTGGGTGAAATTATGATGTCATGCCAAGTTACAACCTTTTCAAATTTCATTTGTACTGCTTTTCAAATTTAGGGTCATTTAGCTCAAAATTAATCATTAAATGCATGAGAAATATCACATGAAGTCAAAAAGGGTTCAAAATTGATGATGTGCCTTTGAAAGGTGCATATTGAACACACAAAAAGTATTGAGTTAAAATAATTTATTAAAAATGAAATCCCTTTGTAATAGATGAGTTTTCGTGCGAAACCCTCATGCTTCGAAAGAGATTGTCCAATTTGTACACGAAGTGCATCCAGTTCTTGCCGTAACCCTCTCAACTGTTTAGAAGTTGCTATGTGGGTGAAATTATGATGTCACGCCAAGTTAAAACCTCTTCAGAGTTCATTTGTACTGCTTTTCAAATTTGGATTAATTAGCTAAAAATAGATCATTAAATGCATGAGAAATATCAAATGAAGTCAGAATGGGTTGAAAATTGATGATTTTCCTTTGAATGGTGCCTATTTAACACACAAAAACTATTGAGTTAAAATAAGTTATTAAAAATGAAATCCCTTTGTAATGATGAGTTTTCGTTCGAAACCCTCATGCTTCGAAAGAGATTGTCCACTTTGTAGACGAAGTGCATCCAGTTTTTGCCGTAACCCCCTCAACTCTTTAGAAGTTGCTATGTGGGTGAAATTATGATGTCATGCCAAGTTACAACCTTTTCAGAGTTCATTTGTACTGCTTTTCAAATTTAGGGTCATTTAGCTCAAAACAAATCATTAAATGCATGAGATATATCAAATGAAGTCAGAAAGGGTTGAAAATTGATGATGTGCCTTTGAATGGTGCATATTGAACACACAAAAAGTATTGAGTTAAAATAAGTTATTAAAAATGAAATCCCTTTGTAATAGATGAGTTTTCGTCCGAAACCCTCATGCTTCGAAAGAGATTGTCCAATTTGTACACGAAGTGCATCCAGTTTTTGTCATAACCCTCTCAACTCTTTAGAAGTTGCTATGTGGGTGATATTAGGATGTCATGCCAAGTTACAACCTTTTTAGAGTTCATTTGTACTGCTTTTCAAATTTAGGGTCATTTTGCTCAAAATAAATCATTAAATGCATGAGAAATATCAAATGAAGTCAGAAAGGGTTGAAAATTGATGATGTACCGTTGAATGGTGCATATTGAACACACAAAAAGTATGGAGTTAAAATAAGTTATTAAAAATAAAATTCCTTTGTAATAGATGAGTTTTCGTGCGAAACCCTCATACTTCGAAAGAGATTGTCCAATTTGTACACGAAGTGCATCCAGTTTTGGTCGTAACCCTCTCAACTCTTTAGAAGCTGCTACGTGGGTGAAATTTTGATGTCATGCCAAGTTACAACCTTTTCAGAGTTCATTTGTACTGCTTTTCAAATTTAGGGTCATTTAGGTCAAAATAAATCATTAAGTGCATGAGAAATATCAAATGAAGTCAGAAAGGGTTGAAAATTGATGATGTGCCTTTAATTGGTGCATATTGAACACACAAAAAGTATGGAGTTAAAATAAGTTATTAAAAATGAAATCCCTTTGTAATAGATAAGTTTTTGTCCGAAACCCTCATGCTTCGAAAGAGAATGTCCAATTTGTACAAGAAGTGCATCCATCTTTTTCCGTAACCCTCTCAACTCTTTAGAAGTTGCTTTGTGGGTGAAATTATGATGTCATGCCAACTTAGAACCTTTTCAGAGTTCATTTGTACTACTTTTCAAATTTAGGGTCATTTAGCTCAAAATAAATCATTAAATGCATGAGAAATATCAAATGAAGTCAGAAAGGGTTGAAAATTGATGATGTGCCTTTGAATGGTGCATATTGAACACACAACAAGTATTGAGTTCAAATAAGTTATTAAAAATGAAATCCCGTTGTAATAGATGAGTTTTCAATCGAAACCCTCATGCTTCGAAAGAGAATGTCCAATTTGTACACGAAGTGCAGCTAGCTTTTGCCTTAACCCTCTCAACTCTTTAGAAGTTGCTATGTGGGTGAAATTATGATGTCATGCGAATTTACAACCTTTTCAGAGTTCATTTTACTGCTTTTCAAATTTAGGGTCATTTAGCTCAAAATAAATCGTTAAATGCATGAGAAATATCAAATGAAGTCACAAAGGATTGAAAATTGATGATGTGCCTTTGAATGGTGCATATTGAACACACAAGAAGTATTGAGTAAAAATAAGTTATTAAAAATGAAATCCCTTTGTAATAGATGAGTTTTCATCAGAAACCCTCATGCATCGAAAGAGAATGTCCAATTTGTACACGAAGTGCATCCAGCTTTTGCCGTAACCCTCTCAACTCTTTAGAAGTTTCTATGTGGGTGAAATTATGATGTCATGCCAAGTTACAACCATTTCAGAGTTCATTTCTACTGCTTCTCAAATTTAGGGTCATTTAGCTCGAAATAACTCGTTAAATGCATGAGAAATATCAAATGAAGTCAGAAAGGGTTGAAAATTGATGATGTGCCTTTGAATGGTGCATATTGAACACACAAAAAGTATTGAGTTAAAATAAGTTATTAAAAATGAAATCCCTTTGTAATCGATGAATTTTCTTCCGAAACCCTCAAGCTTCGAAAGAGATTGTCCAATTTGTACACGAAGTGCATCCAGCTTTTGCCGTAACCCTCTCAACTCTTTAGAAGTTGCTATGTGGGTGAAATTATGATGTCATGCCAAGTTACAACCTTTTCAGAGTTCATTTGTACTGCTTTTAAAATTTAGGGTCATTTAGCTCAAAATAAATCATTAAATGCATGAGAAATATCAAATGAAGTCAGAAAGGGTTGAAAATTGATGATGTGCCTTTGAATGGTGCATATTGAACACACATAAAGTATGGAGTTAAAATAAGTTATTAAAAATGAAATCCCTTTGTAATAGATGAGTTTTTGTCTGAAACCCTCATGCTTCGAAAGAGATTGTCCAATTTGTACACGAAGTGCATCCAGTTTTTGTCATAACCCTCTGAACTCTTTAGAAGTTGCTATGTGGGTGAAATTATGATGTCATGCCAAGTTACAACCTTTTCAGAGTTCATTTGTACTGCTTTTCAAATTTAGGGTCATTTAGCTCAAAATAAATCATTAAGTGCATGAGAAATATCAAATGAAGTCAGAAAGGATTGAAAATTGATGATGTGCCTTTGAATGGTGCATATTGAACACACAAAAAGTATGGAGTTAAAATAAGTTATTAAAAATGAAATCCCTTTGTAATAGATAAGTTTTTGTCCAAATACCTCATGCTTCGAAAGAGAATGTCCAATTTGTAGATGAAGTGCATCCAGCTTTTGCCGTAACCCTCTCAACTCTTTAGAGGTTGCTATGTATGTGAAATTATGATGTCATGCCAAGATACAGCCTTTTCAGAGTTCATTTGTACTGCTTTTCAAATTTAGGGTCATTTAGCTCAAAATAAATCATTAAATGCATGAGAAATATCAAATGAAGTCAGAAAGGGTTGAAAATTGATGATGTGCATTTGAATGGTGCATATTGAACACACAAAAAGTATTGAGTTAAAATAAGTTATTAAAAATGAAATCCCTTTGTAATAGATGCGTTTTCGTACGAAACCCTCATGCTTCGAAAGAGATTGTCCAATTTGTACACGAAGTGCATCCAGTTCTTGCCGTAACCCTCTCAACTCTTTAGAAGTTGCTATGTGGGTGAAATTATGATGTCATGCCAAGTTAAAACTGCTTCAGAGTTCATTTGTACTGCTTTTCAAATTTTGGTTATTTAGCTAAAAATAGATCATTAAATGCATGAGAAATATCAAATGAAGTCAGAATGGGTTGAAAATTGATGATGTGCCTTTGAATGGTGCATATTGAACACGCAAAAAGTATTGAGTTAAAGTAAGTTATTAAAAATGAAATCCAGCTTTTGCCGAAACCCTCATGCTTCAAAAGAGATTGTCCAATTTGTACACGAAGTGCATCCAGTTTTTGCCGTAACCCTCTCAACTCTTTAGAAGTCTATATGTGGGTGAAATTATGATGTCATGCCAAGTTAAAACCTCTTCAGACTTCATTTGAACTGCTTTTCAAATTTAGGGTCATTTAGCTCAAAATAAATCATTAAGTGCATGAGAAATATCAATAGACGTCAGAAAGGATTGAAAATTGATGATGTGCCTTTGAATGGTGCATATTGAACACACAAAAAGTATGGAGTTAAAATAAGTTATTAAAAATGAAATCCCTTTGTAATAGATAAGTTTTTGTCCGAAACCCTCATGCTTCGAAAGAGAATGTCCAATTTGTAGACGAAGTGCATCCAGCTTTTGCCGTAACCCTCTCAACTCTTTAGAGGTTGCTATGTATGTGAAATTATGACGTCATGCCAAGTTACAAACTTTTCAAAGTTCATTTGTACTGCTTTTCAAATTTAGGGTCATTTAGCTCAAAATAAATCATTAAATGCATGAGAAATATCAAATGAAGTCCGAAAGGGTTGAAAATTGATGATGTGCATTTGATAGGTGCATATTGAACACACAAAAAGTATTGAGTTAAAATAAGTTATTAAAAATGAAATCCCTTTGTAATAGATGAGTTTTCGTACGAAACCCTCATGCTTCGAAAGAGATTGTCCAATTTGTACACGAAGTGCATCCAGTTCTTGCCGTAACCCTCTCAACTCTTTAGAAGTTGCTATGTGGGTGAAATTATGATGTCATGCCAAGTTAAAACCTCTTCAGAGTTCATTTGTACTGCTTTTCAAATTTGGGTTATTTAGCTAAAAATAGATCATTATATGCATGAGAAATATCAAATGAAGTCAGAATGGGTTGAAAATTGATAACGTGCCTTTGAATGGTGCATATTGAACACACAAAAAGTATTGAGTTAAAAAAAGTTATTAAAAATGAAATCCCTTTGTAATAGATGAGTTTTCGTCCGAAACCCTCATGCTTCGAAAGAGATTGTCCAATTTGTACACGAAGTGCATCCAGTTTTTGTCATAACCCTCTCAACTCTTTAGAATTGCTATGTGGGTGAAATTATGATGTCATGCCAAGTTATAACCTTTTCCGAGTTCATTTGTACTACTTTTCAAATTTAGGGTCATTTAGCTCAAAATAAATCATTAAATGCATGTGAAATATCAAATGAAGTCAGAAAGGGTTGAAAATTGATGATGTGCCTTTGAATGGTGCATATTGAACACACAAAAAGTAATGAGTTAAAATAAGTTATTAAAAATGAAATCCCTTTGTAATAGATGAGTTTTCGTGCGAAACCCTCATGCTTCAAAATAGATTGTCCAATTTGTACACGAAGTGCATCCAGTTTTTGCCGTAACCCTCTCAACTCTTTAGAAGTCGCTATGTGGGTGAAATTATGATGTCATGCCAAGTTAAAACCTCTTTAGACTTCATTTGAACTGCTTTTCAAATTTAGGGTCATTTATCTCAAAATAAATCATTAAGTGCATGAGAAATATCAAACGAAGTCAGAAAGGATTGAAAATTGATGATGTGCCTTTGAATGCTGCATATTGAACACACAAAAAGTATGGATTTAAAATAAGTTATTAAAAATGAAATCCCTTTGTAATAGATAAGTTTTTGTCCGAAACCCTCATGCTTCGAAAAAGAATGTCCAATTTGTAGACGAAGTGCATCCAGCTTTTGCCGTAACCCTCTCAACTCTTTAGAGGTTGCTATGTATGTGAAATTATGATGTCATGCCAAGTTACAACCTTTTCAGAGTTCATTTGTACTGCTTTTCAAATTTAGGGTCATTTAGCTCAAAATAAATCATTAAATGCATGAGAAATATCAAATTAAGTCCAAAAGGGTTGAAAATTGATGATGTGCATTTGCTAGGTGCATATTGAACACACAAAAAGTATTGAGTTAAAATAAGTTATTAAAAATGAAATCCCTTTGTAATAGATGAGTTTTCGTGCGAAACCCTCATGCTTCGAAAGAGATTGTCCAATTTGTACACGAAGTGCATCCACTTCTTGCCGTAACCCTCTCAACTCTTTAGAAGTTGCTATGTGGGTGAAATTATGATGTCATGCCAAGTTAAAACCTCTTCAGAGTTCATTTGTACTGCTTTTCAAATTTGGGTTATTTAGCTAAAAATAGATCATTAAATGCATGAGAAATATCAAATGAAGTCAGAATGGGTTGAAAATTGATGATGTGCCTTTGAATGGTGCATATTGAACACACAAAAAGTATTGAGTTAATATAAATTATTAAAAATGAAATCCCTTTGTAATAGATGAGTTTTCGTCCGAAACCCTCATGCTTCGAAAGAGATTGTCCAATTTGTACACGAAGTGCATCCAGTTTTTGTCAAACCCTCTCAACTCTTTAGAAGTTGCTATGTGGGTGAAATTATGATGTCATGCCAAGTTACAACCTTTTCAGAGTTCATTTGTACTGCTTTTCAAATTTAGGGTCATTTAGCTCAAAATAAATCATTAAATGCATGTGAAATATCAAGTGAAGTCAGAAAGGGTTGAAAATTGATGATGTGCCTTTGAATGGTGCATATTGAACACACAAAAAGTATTGAGTTAAAATAAGTTATTAAAAATGAAATCCCTTTGTAATAGATGAGTTTTCGTGCGAAACCCTCATGCTTCAAAAGAGATTGTCCAATTTGTACACGAAGTGCATCCAGTTTTTGCCGTAACCCTCTCAACTCTTTAGAAGTTGCTATGTGGGTGAAATTATGATGTCATGCCAAGTTAAAACCTCTTCAGAGTTCATTTGTACTGCTTTTCAAATTTGGGTTATTTAGCTAAAAATAAATCATAAAATGCATGAGAAATATCAAATGAAGTCGGAATGGGTTGAAAATTGGTGATGTGCCTTTGAATGGTGCATATTGAACACACATAAAGTATGGAGTTAAAATAAGTTATTAAAAATGAAATCCCTTTGTAATAGATGAGTTTTTGTCCGAAACCCTCATGCTTCGAAAGAGATTGTCCAATTTGTACACGAAGTGCATCCAGTTTTTGTCATAACTCTCTCAACTCTTTAGAAGTTGCTATGTGGGTGAAATTATGATGTCATGCCAAGTTAAAACCTCTTCAGAGTTTATTTGTACTGCTTTTCAAATTTGGGTTATTTAGCTAAAAATAAATCATAAAATGCATGAGAAATATCAAATGAAGTCGGAATGGGTTGAAAATTGGTGATGTGCCTTTGAATGGTGCATATTGAACACACATAAAGTATGGAGTTAAAATAAGTTATTAAAAATGAAATCCCTTTGTAATAGATGAGTTTTTGTCCGAAACCCTCATGCTTCGAAAGAGATTGTCCAATTTGTACACGAAGTGCATCCAGTTTTTGTCATAACCCTCTCAACTCTTTAGAAGTTGCTATGTGGGTGAAATTATGATGTCATGCCAAGTTAGAACCTTTGCAGAGTTCATTTGTACTACATTTCAAATTTAGGGTCATTTAGCTCAAAATAAATCATTAAATGCATGTGAAATATCAAGTGAAGTCAGAAAGGGTTGAAAATTGATGATGTGCCTTTGAATGGTGCATATTGAACACACAAAAAGTATTGAGTTAAAATAAGTTATTAAAAATGAAATCCCTTTGTAATAGATGAGTTTTCGTGCGAAACCCTCATGCTTCAAAAGAGATTGTCCAATTTGTACACGAAGTGCATCCAGTTTTAGCCGTAACCCTCTCAACTCTTTAGAAGTTGCTATGTGGGTGAAATTATGATGTCATGCCAAGTTAAAACCTCTTCAGAGTTCATTTGTATTGCTTTTCAAATTTGGGTTATTTAGCTAAAAATAAATCATAAAATGCATGAGAAATATCAAATGAAGTCGGAATGGGTTGAAAATTGGTGATGTGCCTTTGAATGGTGCATATTGAACACACATAAAGTATGGAGTTAAAATAAGTTATTAAAAATGAAATCCCTTTGTAATAGATGAGTTTTTGTCCGAAACCCTCATGCTTCGAAAGAGATTGTCCAATTTGTACACGAAGTGCATCCAGTTTTTGTCATAACCCTCTCAACTCTTTAGAAGATGCTATGTGGGTGAAATTATGATGTCATGGCAAGTTAGAACCTTTTCAGAGTTGATTTGTACTGCTTTTCAAATTTAGGGTCATTTAGCTCAAAATAAATCATTAAGTGCATGAGAAATATCAAACGAAGTCAGAAAGGATTGAAAATTGATGATGTGCCTTTGAATGGTGCATATTGAACACACAAAAAGTATGGAGTTAAAATAAGTTATTAGAAATGAAATCCCTTTGTAATAGATAAGTTTTTGTCCGAACCCCTCATGCTTCGAAAGAGAATGTCCAATTTGTAGACGAAGTGCATCCACCTTTTGCCGTAACCCTCTCAACTCTATAGAGGTTGCTATGTATGTGAAATTATGATGTCATGCCAAGTTACAACCTTTTCAGAGTTCATTTGTACTGCTTTTCAAATTTAGGGTCATTTAGCTCAAACCAAATCATTAAATGCAATATCAAATGAAGTTAGAAAGTGTTGAAAATTGATGATGTGCCTTTGAATGGTGCATATTGAACACACAAAAAGTATTGAGTTAAAATAAGTTACTAAAAATGAAATCCCTTTGTAATAGATGAGTTTTCGTCCCAAAACCTCATGTTACGAAAGAGATTGTCCAATTTGTACACGAAGTGCATCCAGTTTTTGTCATAACCCACTCAACTCTTTAGAAGTTGCTATGTGGGTGAAATTATGATGTCATGCCACGTTACAACCTTTTCAGAGTTCATTTGTACTGCTTTTCAAATTTAGGGTCATTTAGCTCAAAATAAATCATTAAATGCATGAGAAATATCAAATGCAGTCAGAAAGGGTTGAAAATTGATCATGTGCCTTTCAATGGTGCATATTGAACACACAAAAAGTATTGAGTTAAAATAAGTTATTAAAAATGAAATCCCTTTGTAATAGATGAGTTTTCATCCGAAACCCACATGCTTCGAAAGAGAATGTCAAATTTGTAGATGACGTGCATCCAGCTTTTGCCGTAACCCTCTGAACTCTTTAGAAGTTTCTATGTGGGTGAAAAGATGATGTAATGCCAAGTTACAACCTTTTCAGAGTTCATTTGTACTACTTTTCAAATTGAGGGTCATTTAGCTCAAAATAAATCATTAAGTGCATGAGAAATATAAAATGAAGTCAAAAAGGGTTGAAAATTGATGATGTGACATTGAATGGTGCATATTGAACGCACAAAAAGTATTGAGTTAAAATAAGTTATTAAAAATGAAATCCCTTTGTAATAGATGAGTTTTCATCCGAAACCCACATGCTTCGAAAGAGAATGTACAATTTGTAGATGAAGTGCATCCATCTTTTGCCGTAACCCTCTCAACTCTTTAGAAGTTGCTATGTGGGTGGAAAGATGATGTAATGCCAAGTTACAACCTTTTCAGAGTTCATTTGTACTACTTTTCAAATTGAGGGTCATTTAGCTCAAAATAAATCATTAAGTTTATGAGAAATATCAAATGCAGCCAGAAAGGGTTGAAAATTGATGATGTGACTTTGAATGGTGCATATTGAACACACAAAAAGTATGGAGTTAAACTAAGTTATTAAAAATGAAATCCCTTT
Organism: Hordeum marinum; assembly: GCA_022496015.1. Classification (NCBI taxonomy): domain Eukaryota; kingdom Viridiplantae; phylum Streptophyta; class Magnoliopsida; order Poales; family Poaceae; genus Hordeum; species Hordeum marinum. Next base: position 14,675 of record JAAAWK010001149.1, on the reverse strand, counting down.
GTAATAGATAAGTTTTTGTCCGAAACCCTCATGCTTCGAAAGAGAATGTCCAATTTGTAGAGGAAGTGCATCCATCTTCTGCCGTAACCCTCTCTACTCTTTAGAAGTTGCTATGTGGGTGAAATTATGATGTCATGCCAAGTTACAACCTTTTCAGAGTTCATTTGTACTGCTTTTCAAATTTAGGGCATTTAGCTCAAAATAAATCATTAAGTGCATGAGAAATATCAAATGAAGTCAGAAAGGGTTGAAAATTGATGATGTGCCTTTTAATGGTGCATATTGAACACACAAAAAGTATGGAGTTAAACTAAGTTATTAAAAATGAAATCCCTTTGTAATATATAAGTTTTTGTCCGAAACCCCCATGCTTCGAAAGAGAATGTCCAATTTGTACAGGAAGTGCATCCATCTTCTGCCGTAACCCTCTCTACACTTTAAAAGTTGCTATGTGGGTGAAATTATGACGTCATGCCAAGTTACAACCTTTTCAGAGTTCATTTGTACTGCTTTTCAAATTTAGGGCATTTAGCTCAAAATAAATCATTAAATGCATGAGAAATATCCAATGAAGTCAGAAAGGGTTGAAAATTGATGATGTGCCTTTGAATGGTGCATATTGAACACACAAAAAGTATTGAGTTAAAATAAGTTACTAAAAATGAAATCCCTTTGTAATAGATGAGTTTTCAACCGAAACCCTCATGCTTCGAAAGAGAATGTCCAATTTGTACACGAAGTGCATCCAGCTTTTGTCGTAACCCTCTTAACTCTTTAGAAGTTGCTATGTGGGTGAATTTATGATGTCATGCCAAGTTACAACCTTTTCAGAGTTAATTTGTACCGCTTTTCAAATTTAGGGTCATTTAGCTCAAAATAAATCATTAAATGCATGAGAAATATCAAATGAAGGCAGAAAGGGTTGAAAATTGATGATGTGCCTTTGAATGGTGCATATTGAACACACAAAAAGTATTGAGTTAAAATAAGTTATTAAAAATGAAATCCCTTTGTAATCAATGAATTTTCGTCCGAAACCCTCATCCTTTGAAAGAGATTGTCCAATTTGTAGACGAAGTGCATCCAGTTTTATCCATAACCCGCTCAACTCTTTAGAAGTTGCTATGTGGGTGAAATTATGATGTCATGCCAGGTTACAACCTTTTCAGAGTTCATTTGTACTGCTTTTCAAATTTAGGGTCATTTAGCTCAAAATAAATCATTAAATGCATGAGAAAAATCAAATGAAGTCAGAAAGGGTTGAAAATTGATGATGTGCCTTTGAATGGTGCATATTGAACACACAAAAAGTATTGAGTTAAAATAAGTTATTAAAAATGAAATCCCTTTGTAATAGATGAGTTTTCAACCGAAACCCTCATGCTTCGAAAGAGAATGTCCAATTTGTACACGTAGTGCATCCGGCTTTTGCCCTAACCCTCTCAACTTTTTAGAAGTTGCTATGTGGGTGAAATTATGATGTCATGCCAAGTTACAACCTTTTTAGAGTTCATTTGTACTGCTTTTCAAATTTAGGGTCATGTTCTCAAAATAAATTATTAAATGCATGAGAAATATCAAATGAAGTCAGAAAGGGTTGAAAATTGATGATTTGCCTTTGAATGGTGCATAATAACACACAAAAAGTATTGAGTTAAAATAAGTTATTAAAAATGAAATCCCTTCGTAATAGATGAGTTTTCATCCGAAAACCTCATGCTTCGAAAGAGAATGTCCAATTTGTACACGAAGTGCATCCAGCTTTTGCCGTAACCCTCTCAACTCTTTAGAAGTTGCCATGTGGGTGAAATTATGATGTCATGCCAAGTTACAACCTTTTCAGAGTTCATTTGTACTGCTTTTCAAATTTAGGGTCATTTACCTCAAAATAAATCATTAAATGCATGAGAAATATCAAATGAAGTCAGAAAGGGTTGAAAATTGATGATGTGCCTTTGAATGGTGCATATTGAACACACAAAAAGTATTGAGTTAAAATAAGTTATTAAAAATGAAATCCCTTTGTAATAGATGAGTTTTCATCCGAAACTCTCATGCTTCGAAAGAGATTGTCCAATTTGTACACGAAGTGCATCCAATTTTTGCCATAACCCTCTCAACTCTTTAGAAGTTGCTTTGTGGGTGAAATTATGATGTGATGCCAAGTTAAAACCTCTTCGGAGTTCGTTTGTACTGCTTTTCAATTTTAGGGTAATCTAGCTCAAAATAAATCATTAAATCCATGAGAAATATCACATGAAGTCAGAAAGGGTTGAAAATTGATGATGTGCCTTTGAATGGTGCATATTGAACACACAAAAAGTATTGAGTTAAAATAAGTTATTAAAAATGAAATCCCTTTGTAATAGATGAGTTTTCGTGCGAGCCCTCATGCTTCGAAAGAGATTGTCCAATTTGTACACCAAGTGCATCCAGTTCTTGCCGTAACCCTCTCAACTCTTTAGAAGTTGCTATGTGGGTGAAATTATGATGTCATGCCAAGTTAAAACCTCTTCAGAGTTCATTTGTACTGCTTTTCAAATTTGGGTTATTTAGCTAAAAATAGATCATTAAATGCATGGGAAATATCAAATGAAGTCAGAATGGGTTGAAAATTGATGATGTGCCTTTGAATGGTGCATATTGAACACACAAAAAGTATTGAGTTAAAATAAGTTATTAAAAATGAAATCCCTTTGTAATAGATGAGTTTTCGTCCGAAACCCACATGCTTCGAAAGAGATTGTCCAATTTGTACACGAAGTGCATCCAGTTTTTGTCATAACCCTCTCAACTCTTTAGAAGTTGCTATGTGGGTGAAATTATGATGTCATACCACGTTACAACCTTTTCAGAGTTCATTTGTACTGCTTTTCAAATTTAGGGTCATTTAGCTCAAAATAAATCCTTAAATGCATGAGAAATATCAAATGAAGTCAGAAAGGGTTGAAAATTGATGATGTGCCTTTGAAGGGTGCATATTGAACACACAAAAAGTACTGAGTTCAAATAAGTTATTAAAAATGAAATCCCTTTGTTATAGATGAGTTTTCATCCGAAACCCACATGCTTCGAAAGAGAATGTCCAATTTGTAGATGAAGTGCAGCCAGCTTTTGCCGTAACCCTCTCAACTCTTTAGAAGTTGCTATGTGGGTGAAAAGATGATTTCATGCCAAGTTACAACCTTTTCAGAGTTCATTTGTACTGCTTTTCAAATTTAGGGTCATTTAGCTCAAAATAAATCATTAAGTGCATGAGAAATATCAAATGAAGTCAGAAAGGGTTGAGAATTGATGATGTGCCTTTGAATGGTGCATATTGAACACACAAAAATTATGGAGTTAACCTAAGTTATTAAAAATGAAATCCCTTTGTAATAGATAAGTTTTTGTCCGAAACCCTCATGCTTCGAAAGAGAATGTCCAATTTGTACACGAAGTGCATCCATTTTCTGCCTAACCCTCTCAACTCTTTCGAAGTTGCTATGTGGGTGAAATTATGATGTCATGCCAGGTTACAACCTTTTCAGAATTCATTTGTACTGCTTTTCAAATTTAGGGCATTTAGCTCAAAATAAATCATTAAATGCATGAGAAATATCAAATGAAGTTAGAAAGGGTTGAAAATTGATGATGTGCCTTTGAATGGTGCATATTGAACACACAAAAAGTATTGAGTTAAAATAAGTTATTAAAAATGAAATCTCTTTGTAATAGATGAGTTTTCATCCGGAACCCTCATGCTCCAAAAGAGAATGTCCAATTTGTACACCAAGTGCATCCAGCTTCTGCCGTAACCCTCTCAACTCTTTAGAAGTTGCTATGTGGGTGAAGTTATGATGTCATGCAAAGTTACAACCTTTTCAGAGTTCATTTGTACTGCTTTTCAAATTTAGGGTCATTTAGCTCAAAATAAATCATTAAATGCATGAGAAATATCAAATGAAGTCGGTTGAAAATTGATGATGTGCCTTTGAATGGTGCATATTGAACACAGAAAAAGTATTGAGTTAAAATAAGTTATTAAAAATGAAATCCCTTTGTAATAGATGAGTTTTCAACCGAAACCCTCATGCTTCGAAAGAGAATGTCCAATTTGTACACGAAGTGCATCCAGCTTTTGCCATAACCCTCTCAACTCTTTAGAAGTTTCTATGTGGGTGAAATTATGATGTAATGCCAAGTTACAACCTTTTCAGAGTTCATTTGTACTGCTTTTCAAATTTAGGGTCATTTAGCTCAAAATAAATCATTAAATGCATGAGAAATATCAAATGAAGTCAGAAAGGGTTGAAACTTGATGATGTGCCTTTGAATGGTGCATATTGAAGACACAAAAAGTATTGAGTTAAAATAAGTTATTAAAAATGAAATCCCTTTGTAATAGATGAGTTTTCGTGCGAAACCCTCATGCTTCGAAAGAGATTGTCCAATTTGTACACGAAGTGCATCCAATTTTTGCCATAACCCTCTCAACTATTTAGAAGTTGCTATGTGGGTGAAATTATGATGTCATGCCAAGTTAAAACCTCTTCAGAGTTCGTTTGTACTGCTTTTCAAATTTGGGTTATTTAGCTAAAAATAAATCATTAAATGCATGAGAAATATCAAATGAAGTCAGAAAGGGTTGAAAATTGATGATGTGACTTTGAATGGTGCATATTGAACACACAAAAAGTATTGAGTTAAAATAAGTTATTAAAAATGAAATCCCTTTGTAATAGATGAGTTTTCATCCGAAACCCTCATGCTTCGAAAGAGAATGTCCAATTTGTACACGAAGTGCATCCAGCTTTTGCCGTAACCCTCTCAACTCTTTAGAAGTTTCTATCTGGGTGAAATTATGATCTCATGGCAAGTTACAACCTTTTTAGAATTCATTTGTACTGCTTTTCAAATTTGGGGTCATTTAGCTCAAAGTAAATCATTCAATGTATGAGAAATAGCAAATGAAGTCAGAAAGGGTTGAAAATTTATGATGTGCCTTTTAATGGTGCATATTGAACACACAAAAAGTATGGAGTTAAATTAAGTTATTAAAAATGAAATCCCTTTGTAATAGATGAGTTTTCGTCCAAAATCCTCATGCTTCGAAATAGATTGTCCAATTTGTACACGAAGTGCATCCATTTTTTGCCGTAACCCTCTCAACTCTTTAGAAGTTGCTATGTGGGTGAAATTATGATGTCATGCCAAGTTAAAACCTCTTCAGAGTTCGTTTGTATTGCTTTTCAAATTTAGGGTCATTTAGCTCAAAATAAATCATTAAATGCATGAGGAATATCAAATGAAGTCAGAATGGGTTGAAAATTGATGATGTGCCTTTGAATGGTGCATATTGAACACACAAAAAGTATTGAGTTAAAATAAGTTATTAAAAATGAAATCCCTTTGTAATAGATGAGTTTTCAACCGAAACCCTCATGCCTCGAAAGAGAATGTCCAATTTGTACACGAAGTGCATCCAGCTTTTGCCGTAACCCTCTCAACTCTTTAGAAGTTGCTATGTGGGTGAAATTATGATGTAATGCCAAGTTACAACCTTTTCAGAGTTCATTTGTACTGCTTTTCAAATTTAGGGTCATTTAGCTCAAAATAAATCATTAAATGCATGAGAAATATCAAATGAAGTCAGAAAGGGTTGAAAATTGATGATGTGCCTTTGAATGGTGCATATTGAAGACACAAAAAGTATTGAGTTAAAATAAGTTATTAAAAATGAAATCCCTTTGTAATAGATGAGTTTTCGTGCGAAACCCTCATGCTTCGAAAGAGATTGTCCAATTTGTACACGAAGTGCATCCAAATTTTGCCATAACCCTCTCAACTATTTAGAAGTTGCTATGTGGGTGAAATTATGATGTCATGCCAAGTTAAAACCTCTTCAGAGTTCGTTTGTACTGCTTTTCAAATTTGGGTTATTTAGCTAAAAATAAATCATTAAATGCATGAGAAATATCAAATGAAGTCAGAAAGGGTTGAAAATTGATGATGTGCCTTTGAATGGTGGATATTGAACACACAAAAAGTATTGAGTTAAAATAAGTTATTAAAAATGAAATCCCTTTGTAATAGATGAGTTTTCATCCGAAACTCACATGCTTCGAAAGAGAATGTCCAATTTGTAGATGAAGTGCATCCAGCTTTTGCCGTAACCCTCTCAACTCTTTAGAAGTTGCTATGTGGGTGAAAAGATGATTTCATGCCAAGTTACAACCTTTTCAGAGTTCATTTGTACTGCTTTTCAAATTAAGGGTCATTTATCTCAAAATAAATCATTCAGTGCATGAGAAATATCAAATGAAGTCAGAAAGGGTTGAGAATTGATGATGTGCCTTTGAATGGTGCATATTGAACACACACAAAGTATGGAGTTAAACTAAGTTATTAAAAATGAAATCCCTTTGTAATAGATAAGTTTTTGTCCGAAACCCTCATGCTTCGAAAGAGAATGTCCAATTTGTACACGAAGTGCATCCATTTTCTGCCGTAACCCTCTCAACTCTTTCGAAGTTGCTATGTGGGTGAAATTATGATGTCATGCCAGGTTACAACCTTTTCAGAATTCATTTGTACTGCTTTTCAAATTTAGGGCATTTAGCTCAAAATAAATCATTAAATGCATGAGAAATATCAAATGAAGTCAGAAAGGGTTGAAAATTGATGATGTGCCTTTGAATGGTGCATATTGAACACACAAAAAGTATTGAGTTAAAATAAGTTATTATAAATGAAATCCCTTTGTAATAGATGAGTTTTCATCCGAAACCCTCATGCTTCCAAAGAGAATGTCCAATTTGTACACCAAGTGCATCCAGCTTCTGCCGTAACCCTCTCAACTCTTTTGAAGTTTCTATGTGGGTGAAGTTATGATGTCATGCCAAGTTACAACCTTTTCAGAGTTCATTTGTACTGCTTTTCAAATTTAGGGACATTTAGCTCAAAATAAATCATTAAATGCATGAGAAATATCAAATGAAGTCAAAAAGGGATGAAAATTGATGATGTGCCTTTGAATGGTGCATATTGAACACACAAAAAGTATTGAGTTAAAATAAGTTATTAAAAATGAAATCCCTTTGTAATAGATGAGTTCTCAACCGAAACCCTCCTGCTTCGAAAGACAATGTCCAATTTGTACACGAAGTGCATCCAGCTTTTGCCGTAACCCTCTCAACTCTTTAGAAGTTGCTATGTGGGTGAAATTATGATGTCATGCCAAGTTACAACCTTTTCAGAGTTCATTTGTACTGCTTTTCAAATTTAGGGTCATGTAGCTCAAAATGAATCATTAAATGCATGAGAAATGTCAAATGAAGTCAGGAAGGGTTGAAAATTGATGATGTGCCTTTGAATGGTGCATATTGAACACACAAAAAGTATTGAGTTAAAATAAGTTATTAAAAATGAAATCCCTTTGTAATAGATGAGTTTTCATCGGAAACCCTCATGTTTCGAAAGAGAATGTCCAATTTGTACACGAAGTGCATCCAGCTTTTGCCGTAACCCTCTCAACTCTTTAGAAGTTGCTATGTGGGTGAAATTATGATGTAATGCCAAGTTGCAACCTTTTCAGAGTTCATTTGTACTGCTTTTCAAATTTAGGGTCATTTAGCTCAAAATAAATCATTAAATGCATGAGAAATATCAAATGAAGTCAGAAAGGGTTGAAAATTGATGATGTGCCTTTGAATGGTGCATATTGAAGACACAAAAAGTATTGAGTTAAAATAAGTTATTAAAAATGAAATCCCTTTGTAATAGATGAGTTTTCGTGCGAAACCCTCATGCTTCGAAAGAGATTGTCCAATTTGTACACGAAGTGCATCCAATTTTTGCCATAACCCTCTCAACTATTTAGAAGTTGCTATGTGGGTGAAATTATGATGTCATGCCAAGTTAAAACCTCTTCAGAGTTCGTTTGTACTGCTTTTCAAATTTGGGTTATTTTGCTAAAAATAAATCATTAAATGCATGAGAAATATCAAATGAAGTCAGAAAGGGTTGAAAATTGATGATGTGCCTTTGAATGGTGCATATTGAACACACAAAAAGTATTGAGTTAAAATAAGTTATTAAAAATGAAATCCCTTTGTAATAATGAGTTTTCATCCGAAACTCACATGCTTCGAAACAGAATGTCCAATTTGTAGATGAAGTGCATCCAGCTTGTGCCGTAACCCTCTCAACTCTTTATAAGTTGCTATGTGGGTGAAAAGATGATTTCATGCCAAGTTACAACCTTTTCAGAGTTCATTTGTACTGCTTTTCAAATTAAGGGTCATTTATCTCAAAATAAATCATTCAGTGCATGAAAAATATCAAATGAAGTCAGAAAGGGTTGAGAATTGATGATGTGCCTTTGAATGGTGCATATTGAACACACAAAAAGTATGGAGTTAAACTAAGTTATTAAAAATGAAATCCCTTTGTAATAGATAAGTTTTTGTCCGAAACCCTCATGCTTCGAAAGAGAATGTCCAATTTGTACACGAAGTGCATCCATTTTCTGCCGTAACCCTCTCAACTCTTTCGAAGTTGCTATGTGGGTGAAATTATGATGTCATGCCAGGTTACAACCTTTTCAGAATTCATTTGTACTGCTTTTCAAATTTAGGGCATTTAGCTCAAAATAAATCATTAAATGCATGAGAAATATCAAATGAAGTCAGAAAGGGTTGAAAATTGATGATGTGCCTTTGAATGGTGCATATTGAACACACAAAAAGTATTGAGTTAAAATAAGTTATTATAAATGAAATCCCTTTGTAATAGATGAGTTTTCATCCGAAACCCTCATGCTTCCAAAGAGAATGTCCAATTTGTACACCAAGTGCATCCAGCTTCTGCCGTAACCCTCTCAACTCTTTTGAAGTTTCTATGTGGGTGAAGTTATGATGTCATGCCAAGTTACAACCTTTTCAGAGTTCATTTGTACCGCTTTTCAAATTTAGGGTCATTTAGCTCAAAATAAATCATTAAATGCATGAGAAATATCAAATGAAGTCAAAAAGGGATGAAAATTGATGATGTGCCTTTGAATGGTGCATATTGAACACACAAAAGTATTGAGTTAAAATAAGTTATTAAAAATGAAATCCCTTTGTAATAGATGAGTTCTCAACCGAAACCCTCCTGCTTCGAAAGACAATGTCCAATTTGTACACGAAGTGCATCCAGCTTTTGCCGTAACCCTCTCAACTCTTTAGAAGTAGCTATGTGGGTGAAATTATGATGTCATGCCAAGTTACAACCTTTTCAGAGTTCATTTGTACTGCTTTTCAAATTTAGGGTCATGTAGCTCAAAATGAATCATTAAATGCATGAGAAATGTCAAATGAAGTCAGGAAGGGTTGAAAATTGATGATGTGCCTTTGAATGGTGCATATTGAACACACAAAAAGTATTGAGTTAAAATAAGTTATTAAAAATGAAATCCCTTTGTAATAGATGAGTTTTCATCGGAAACCCTCATGTTTCGAAAGAGAATGTCCAATTTGTACACGAAGTGCATCCAGCTTTTGCCGTAACCCTCTCAACTCTTTAGAAGTTGCTATGTGGGTGAAATTATGATGTCATGCCAAGTTACAACCTTTTCAGAGTTCATTTGTACTGCTTTTCAAATTTAAGGTCATTTAGCTCAAAATAAATCATTAAATGCATGAGAAATATCAAATGAAGTCAAAAAGGGATGAAAATTGATGATGTGCCTTTGAATGGTGCATATTGAACACACAAAAAGTATTGAGTTAAAATAAGTTATTAAAAATGAAATCCCTTTGTAATAGATGAGTTCTCAACCGAAACCCTCCTGCTTCGAAAGACAATGTCCAATTTGTACACGAAGTGCATCCAGCTTTTGCCGTAACCCTCTCAACTCTTTAGAAGTTGCTATGTGGGTGAAATTATGATGTCATGCCAAGTTACAACCTTTTCAGAGTTCATTTGTACTGCTTTTCAAATTTAGGGTCATGTAGCTCAAAATGAATCATTAAATGCATGAGAAATGTCAAATGAAGTCAGGAAGGGTTGAAAATTGATGATGTGCCTTTGAATGGTGCATATTGAACACACAAAAAGTATTGAGTTAAAATAAGTTATTAAAAATGAAATCCCTTTGTAATAGATGAGTTTTCATCGGAAACCCTCATGTTTCGAAAGAGAATGTCCAATTTGTACACGAAGTGCATCCAGCTTTTGCCGTAACCCTCTCAACTCTTTAGAAGTTGCTATGTGGGTGAAATTATGATGTAATGCCAAGTTACAACCTTTTCAGAGTTCATTTGTACTGCTTTTCAAATTTAGGGTCATTTAGCTCAAAATAAATCACTAAATGCATGAGAAATATCAAATGAAGTCAGAAAGGGTTGAAAATTGATGATGTGCCTTTGAATGGTGCATATTGAAGACACAAAAAGTATTGAGTTAAAATAAGTTATTAAAAATGAAATCCCTTTGTAATAGATGAGTTTTCGTGCGAAACCCTCATGCTTCGAAAGAGATTGTCCAATTTGTACACGAAGTGCATCCAATTTTTGCCATAACCCTCTCAACTATTTAGAAGTTGCTATGTGGGTGAAATTATGATGTCATGCCAAGTTAAAACCTCTTCAGAGTTCGTTTGTACTGCTTTTCAAATTTGGGTTATTTTGCTAAAAATAAATCATTAAATGCATGAGAAATATCAAATGAAGTCAGAAAGGGTTGAAAATTGATGATGTGCCTTTGAATGGTGCATATTGAACACACAAAAAGTATTGAGTTAAAATAAGTTATTAAAAATGAAATCCCTTTGTAATAATGAGTTTTCATCCGAAACTCACATGCTTCGAAACAGAATGTCCAATTTGTAGATGAAGTGCATCCAGCTTGTGCCGTAACCCTCTCAACTCTTTATAAGTTGCTATGTGGGTGAAAAGATGATTTCATGCCAAGTTACAACCTTTTCAGAGTTCATTTGTACTGCTTTTCAAATTAAGGGTCATTTATCTCAAAATAAATCATTCAGTGCATGAAAAATATAAAATGAAGTCAGAAAGGGTTGAGAATTGATGATGTGCCTTTGAATGGTGCATATTGAACACACAAAAAGTATGGAGTTAAACTAAGTTATTAAAAATGAAATCCCTTTGTAATAGATAAGTTTTTGTCCGAAACCCTCATGCTTCGAAAGAGAATGTCCAATTTGTACACGAAGTGCATCCATTTTCTACCGTAACCCTCTCAACTCTTTCGAAGTTGCTATGTGGGTGAAATTATGATGTCATGCCAGGTTACAACCTTTTCAGAATTCATTTGTACTGCTTTTTCAAATTTAGGGCATTTAGCTCAAAATAAATCATTAAATGCATGAGAAATATCAAATGAAGTCAGAAAGGGTTGAAAATTGATGATGTGCCTTTGAATGGTGCATATTGAACACACAAAAAGTATTGAGTTAAAATAAGTTATTATAAATGAAATCCCTTTGTAATAGATGAGTTTTCATCCGAAACCCTCATGCTTCCAAAGAGAATGTCCAATTTGTACACCAAGTGCATCCAGCTTCTGCCGTAACCCTCTCAACTCTTTTGAAGTTTCTATGTGGGTGAAGTTATGATGTCATGCCAAGTTACAACCTTTTCAGAGTTCATTTGTACCGCTTTTCAAATTTAGGGTCATTTAGCTCAAAATAAATCATTAAATGCATGAGAAATATCAAATGAAGTCAAAAAGGGATGAAAATTGATGATGTGCCTTTGAATGGTGCATATTGAACACACAAAAAGTATTGAGTTAAAATAAGTTATTAAAAATGAAATCCCTTTGTAATAGATGAGTTCTCAACCGAAACCCTCCTGCTTCGAAAGACAATGTCCAATTTGTACACGAAGTGCATCCAGCTTTTGCCGTAACCCTCTCAACTCTTTAGAAGTTGCTATGTGGGTGAAATTATGATGTCATGCCAAGTTACAACCTTTTCAGAGTTCATTTGTACTGCTTTTCAAATTTAGGGTCATGTAGCTCAAAATGAATCATTAAATGCATGAGAAATGTCAAATGAAGTCAGGAAGGGTTGAAAATTGATGATGTGCCTTTGAATGGTGCATATTGAACACACAAAAAGTATTGAGTTAAAATAAGTTATTAAAAATGAAATCCCTTTGTAATAGATGAGTTTTCATCGGAAACCCTCATGTTTCGAAAGAGAATGTCCAATTTGTACACGAAGTGCATCCAGCTTTTGCCGTAACCCTCTCAACTCTTTAGAAGTTGCTATGTGGGTGAAATTATGATGTCATGCCAAGTTACAACCTTTTCAGAGTTCATTTGTACTGTTTTTCAAATTTAGGGTCATTTAGCTCAAAATAAATCATTAAATGCATGAGAAATATCAAATGAAGTCACAAAGGGTTGAAAATTGATGATGTGCCATTGAATGGTGCATATTGAACACACAAAAAGTATTGAGTTAAAATAAGTTATTAAAAATGAAATCCCTTTGTAATAGATGAGTTTTCATCCGAAACTCTCATGCTTCGAAAGAGATTGTCCAGTTTGTACACGAAGTGCATCCAATTTTTCCCATAACCCTCTCAACTCTTTATAAGTTGCTTTGTGGGTGAAATTATGATGTGATGCCAAGTTAAAACCTCTTCAGAGTTCGTTTGTACTGCTTTTCAAATTTAGGGTCATTTAGCTCAAAATAAATCATTAAATGCATGAGAAATATCAAATGAAGTCAGAATGGGTTGAAAATTGATGCTGTGCCTTTGAATGGTGCATATTGAACACACAAAAAGTATTGAGTTGAAATAAGTTATTAAAAATGAAATCCCTTTGTAATAGATGAGTTTTCAACCGAAACCCTCATGCTTCGAAAGAGAATGTCCAATTTGTACACGAAGTGCATCCAGCTTTTGCCGTAACCCTCTCAACTCTTTAGAAGTTGCTATGTGGGTGAAATTATGATGTAATGCCAAGTTACAACCTTTTCAGAGTTCATTTGTACTGCTTTTCAAATTTAGGGTCATTTAGCTCAAAATAAATCATTAAATGCATGAGAAATATCAAATGAAGTCAGAAAGGGTTGAAAATTGATGATGTGCCTTTGAATGGTGCATATTGAAGACACAAAAAGTATTGAGTTAAAATAAGTTATTAAAAATGAAATCCCTTTGTAATAGATGAGTTTTCGTGCGAAACCCTCATGCTTCGAAAGAGATTGTCCAATTTGTACACGAACTGCATCCAATTTTTGCCATAACCCTCTCAACTATTTAGAAGTTGCTATGTGGGTGAAATTATGATGTCATGCCAAGTTAAAACCTCTTCAGAGTTCGTTTGTACTTCTTTTCAAATTTGGGTTATTTAGCTAAAAATAAATCATTAAATGCATGAGAAATATCAAATGAAGTCAGAATGGGTTGAAAATTGATGTTGTGCCTTTGAATGGTGCATATTGAACACACAAAAAGTATTGAGTTAAAATAAGTTATTAAAAATGAAATCCCTTTGTAATCAATGAATTTTCGTCCGAAACCCTCATCCTTCGAAAGAGATTGTCCAATTTGTAGACGAAGTGCATCCAGTTTTTGCCATAACCCGCTCAACTCTTTAGAAGTTGCTATGTGGGTGAAATTATGATGTCATGCCAGGTTACAACCTTTTCAGAGTTCATTTCTACTGCTTTTCAAATTTAGGGTCATTTACTCAAAAATAATCATTAAATGCATGAGAATATCAATGAAGTCAGAAAGGGTTGAAAATTGATGATGTGCCTTTGAATGGTGCATATTGAAACGCACTAAAGTATTGAGTTTAAAAATAAGTTATTAAAAATGAAAATCCCTTTGTAATGATGAGTTTTTCGTGCGAAAACCCTCATGCTTGCAAAAGAGATGTCCAATTTGTAACGAAATGCGTCCAGTTTTTGCCATAACCCTGTAAACTCGTTAGACGTTTCTATGTGGGTGAAATATGATGTCATGCCAAGTTACAACCTTTTCAGAGTTCATTTGTACTGCTTTTCAAATTTAGGGTCATTTAGCTCAAAATAACATCATTAAATGCATGAAAATATCAATGAAGTCAGAAAGGGTTGAAAATTGATGATGTGCCTTCGAAATGTGCATATTGACACACAAAAGTATTGAGTTAAAATACGTTATTAAGAATGAAATCCCTTTGTAATAGATGAGTTTTCATCCGAAACCCTCATGCTTCGAAAGAGAATGTCCAATTTGTACACTAAGTGCATCCAACTTTTGCCGTAACCCTCTCAACTCTTTAGAAGTTGCTATGTGGGTGAAATTATGATGTCATGCCAAGTTACAACCTTTTCAGAGTCCATTTGTACTACTTTTCAAATTTAGGGTCATGTAGCTGAAAATAAATCATTAAATGCATGAGAAATATCAAATGAAGTCAGAAAGGTTTGAAAATTGATGATGTGCCTTTGAATGGTGCATATTGAACACACAAAAAGTATTGAGTTAAAATAAGTTATTAAAAATGAAATCCCTTTGTAATCAATGAATTTTCGTCCGAAACCCTCATCCTTTGAAAGAGATTGTCCAATTTGTAGACGAAGTGCATCCAGTTTTATCCATAACCCGCTCAACTCTTTAGAAGTTGCTATGTGGGTGAAATTATGATGTCATGCCAGTTACAACCTTTTCAGAGTTCATTTGTAC
>JAAAWK010001146.1:0-14743 GCA_022496015.1 Hordeum marinum | reverse complement strand
GCCGTCTATGCCCTCAAAAACGATCGCCATATGGAGAAAACCAATGATTTCGTATTAAATTCGAATCCCATGGGCCCAACGCATCTGTATGGTCTTCAGAACTATGCGCCTCGACCCGTGGATTGATATAACATGTGTTAGGCTCATATTAGGAAGTAGTGAAAAAGAAATACAAATTCACCTATAGAGGGTAATCAACGAGACTATCAACGTTAGTCATGGACGAGCTCCGATTGAGTAATTTTTCATAGGTGTTGGAAAGGTATTGGTAACGAGATGATAGAACTTATAATTTTTCCACGACCTAAACATTTTGCACATGCACACGCACGCAGCACGCACACGGGAATATGTTGCCCATAAATGGCCGTCTATGACTTCAAAACGGATCCCAGATGGAGAACCCAATGATTTCGCGGTTACAACTCCAAATCCCATGGCCAACCCATCCGTATGGTCTTCAAACTATGCGCCGACCATGGATTCGATACAACATGGTGTTAGGCTCAAATTAGAGAAGAAACAGAATAGAGGAAAGACAAATTCACCCTATAGAGGGTATTCAATGATACTCTCAACGTGAGTCCGGACGAGCTCCGATCAGTAATTTTCATAGGTGTTGGAAAGGTATCCGGAAAACGAGATGATAGAACTTCTAACTGTCAGGACCTAGAACATTTTGCACACACACACGCACACGCAACGCACGCACACGGGAAATATGTTGCCCATAAAAGGCCGTCTATGACTTCAAAAACGGATCACCAGATGGAGAAACCCAATGATTTCGCGGTTACAACTCCAAATCCCATATGTCTGGTCTTCCAAACTATGCACCTCGACCGTGGATTGGATATACATGGTGTTAGGCTCATATTTTGGAAGATAGAGTGAACAAGGAAATACAAAATTCAGGCTATAGATGGTATTCAACGAGACTATCAACGTGACTTTGGACGAGCTCCGATTGAGTAATTTTCATAGGTGTTGGAAAGGTATCAGGAAAACGAGAGATAGAACTTCTAATTTTCACGACCTGGAAATTTTGCACACACACACATGCGCGAGCATGCACACGGGAAATATCTTGCCCATAAAAGGCCGTCTATGCCCTCAAAATTGGATCGCTAGATGGAGAAAACCAATGATTTCGTAGTTACAACTCCAATCCCATTGGCCAACCCATCTGTCTGGTCTTCAGAACTATGCGCCTCGACCGTGGATTGGATATAACATGGTGTGAGGCTCATGTTAGGGAGATAGAGTGAACAGAGGAAATACAAAATTCAGCCTATAGGGGTATTCAACGAGACTATCAACGTGAGTCAGGACGAGCTCCGATTGAGTAATTTTCACAGGTGGGAAAGGTATTGGGAAACGAGATGATAGAACATAATTTTTCACGACCTGGACATTTTGCATACGCACACGCCGCGCGAGCACGCACACGGGAATATCTTGCCCTTAAAAGGCCGTCTATGCCCTCAAAAACGGATCGCCAGATGGAGAAACCCAATGATTTCGCGGTTACAACCCAAATCCCATGGGCCAACCCAACCGTATGGTCTTCAGATCTATTGCGCCTTGACCATGGATTCGATACCATGGTTTAGGCTAAAATTAGAGAAGAAACATTGAAAGAGAAAGACAAAATTGACCCTATAGAGGGTATTCAATGAGACTATCAACGTGAGTCAGGACGAGCTCGATTGAGTATTTTCATAGGTGTTGGAAAGGTATCGGGAAAACGAGATGATAGAAGTCTAATTTCACGACCAGGTACATTTTGCACATACACACACACGCGCGAGCATGCACACGGGAAATCTCATGCCCATAAAAGGCGTCTATGCCTCAAAAATGGATCGCCAGATGGGAGAAACCAACGATTTCGCAGTTACAAACTCCAAATCCCATGGGCCAACCCATCCGTATGGTCTTCAGAACTATGCGCCTCGACATGGATTTGATACAACATGGTGTTAGGCTCATACTAGAGAAGAAACAGTGAATAGAGGAAAGACAAAATTCACCCTATAGAGGGTATTGAATGAGACATCAACGTGAGTTCAGGACGAGCTCTGATTGAGTAATTTTCATAGGTGTTGGAATGGTATCAGGAAAACGAGATGATAGAACTTCTAATTTTCACGACCTAGAACATTTTGCACACACACACAGCGCGGCGAGCATGCACACGGAAATATCTTGCCCATAAAAGGCCGGCTATTGCCCTCAAAAGGATCGCCATATGGAGAAAACCATTGATCGTAGTTACAATTCGAAATCCCATGGGCCAACATCTGTATGGTCTTCAGAAACTATGCGCCTCGACCGTGGATTGGATATACACAGTGTTAGGCTCATATTAGGAAGATAGATTGAACAGAGGAAATACAAAATTCAGCATATAGAGGGTATTCAACGAGACTATCAACGTGAGTCAGGACGAGCTCCAATTGAGTAATTTTCATAGGTGTTGGAAAGGTATTGGGAAAACGAGATGATAGAACTAATAATTTTCACGACCTCGAACATTTTTGCACACACACACGCACACGCAAGTATGCACACGGGAAATATGTTGCCCATAAAAGGCCGGCTATGCCCTCAATAACGGATCGCCATATGGAGAAAACCAGTGATTTCGTAGTTACAATTCGAAATCCATGGGCCAACGCATCTGTATGGTCTTCAGAACTATGCGCCTCGACCGTGGATTGGATATACATGGTGTTAGGCTCATGTTAGGGAAGATAGAGTGAACGGAGGAAATACAAAATTCAGCCTATAGAGGGTATTCAACGAGACTATCAACGTGAGTCAGGACGAGCTCCGATTTAGTAATTTTCATAGGTGTTGGAAAGGTATTGGGAAAACGAGATGATAGAACATATAATTTTCACGACCTGGAACATTTTGCATATGCACACGCACGCGCGAGCACGCACACGGGAAATATCTTGCCCTTAAAAGGCCGTCTATGCCCTCAAAAAACGGATCGCCGGATGGAGAAACCCAATGATTTCGCGGTTACAACTCCAAATCCCATGGGCCAACCCAACCGTATGGTCTTCAGATCTATGCGCCTCGACCATGGATTCGATACAACATGGTGTTAGGCTAAAATTAGAGAAGAAACATTGAAGAGAGGAAAGACAAAATTGACCCTATAGAGGGTATTCAATGAGACTATCAACGTGAGTCAGGACGAGCTCCGATTGAGTAATTTTCATAGGTGTTGGAAAGGTATCGGGAAAACGAGATGATAGAAGTTCTAAATTTCACGACCAGGTACATTTTGCACATGCACACACACGCGCGAGCATGCACACGGGAAATCTCATGCCCATAAAAAGGCCGTCTATGCCCTCAAAAATGGATCGCCAGATGGAGAAAAACCAACGATTTCGCAGTTACAACTCCAAATCCCATGGGCCAACCCATCCGTATGGTCTTCAGAACTATGCGCCTCGACCATGGATTTGATACAACATGGTGTTAGGCTCATATTAGAGAAGAAACAGTGAATAGAGGAAAGACAAAATTCACCCTATAGAGGGTATTGAATGAGACTATCAACGTGAGTTAGGACGAGCTCCGATTGAGTAATTTTCATAGGTGTTGGAATGGTATCAGGAAAACGAGATGATAGAACTTCTAATTTTCACGACCTAGAACATTTGCACACACACCACATGCGCGAGCATGCACACGGGAAATATCTTGCCCATAAAAGGCCGGCTATGCCCTCAAAAACCGATCGCCATATGGAGAAAACCAGTGATTTCGTAGTTACAATTCGAAATCCCATGGTCCAACGCATCTGTATGGTCTTCAGAACTATGCGCCTCGACCGTGGATTGGATATAACATCGTGTTAGGCTCATGTTAGGGAAGATAGAGTGAACGGAGGAATACAAAATTCAGCCTATAGAGGGTATTCAACGAGACTATCAACGTGAGTCAGGACGAGCTCCGATTTAGTAATTTTCATAGGTGTTGGAAAGGTATTGGGAAAACGAGATGATAGAACATATAATTTTCACGACCTGGAACATTTTGCATATGCACACGCACGCGCGAGCACGCACACGGGAAATATCTTGCCCTTAAAAGGCCGTCTATGCCCTCAAAAACGGATCGCCGGATGGAGAAACCCAATGATTTCGCGGTTACAACTCCAAATCCCATGGGCCAACCCAACCGTATGGCCTTCGGATCTATGCGCCTCGACCATGGATTCGATACAACATGGTGTTAGGCTAAAATTAGAGAAGAAACATTGAAGAGAGGAAAGACAAAATTGACCCTATAGAGGGTATTCAATGAGACTATCAACGTGAGTCAGGACGAGCTCCGATTGAGTAATTTTCATAGGTGTTGGAAAGGTATCGGGAAAACGAGATGATAGAACTTCTAATTTTCAAGACCAGGTATATTTTGCACATGCACACACACGCGCGAGCACGCACACGGGAAATATCATGGCCATAAAAGGCCGTCTATGCCCTAAAAAATGGATCGCCAGATGGAGAAAACCAACGATTTCGTAGTTACAACTCCAAATCCCATGGGCCAACCCATCCGTATGGTCTTCAGAACTATGCGCCTCGACCATGGATTTTATACAACATGGTGTTAGGCTCATATTAGAGAAGAAACAGTGAATAGAGGAAATACAAAATTCACACTATAGAAGGTATTCAATGAGACTATCAAGGTGAGTCAGGACGAGCTCCGATTGAGTAATTTTCATAGGTGTTGGAAAGGTATCGGGAAAACGAGATGATAGAACTTCTAATTTTCACGACCAGGTACATTTTGCACATGCACACACACGGGCGAGCATCCACACGAGAAATCTCATGCCCATAAAAGGCCGTCTATGCCCTCAAAAATGGATCGCCAGATGGAGAAAACCAACGATTTCGCAGTTACAACTCCAAATCCCATGGGCCAACCCATTCGTATGGTCTTCAGAACTATGCGCCTCGACCATGGATTGGATACAACATGGTGTTAGGCTCATATTAGAGAAGAAACTGTGAATAGAGGAAAGACAAAATTCACCCTATAGAGGGTATTGAATGAGACTATCAACGTGAGTTAGGACGAGCTCCGATTGAGTAATTTTCATACGTGTTGGAAAGGTATCAGGAAAACGAGATTATAGAACTTCTAATTTTCACGACCTGGAAAATTTTGCACACACACACACATGCGCGAGCATGCACACGGGAAATATATTGCCCATAAAAGGACGTCTATGCCCTCAAAAACGGATCGCCATATGGAGAAAACCAATGATTTCGTAGTTAGAATTCGAAATCC
Source organism: Hordeum marinum (assembly GCA_022496015.1). NCBI lineage: Eukaryota > Viridiplantae > Streptophyta > Magnoliopsida > Poales > Poaceae > Hordeum > Hordeum marinum. Next base: position 9,409 of record JAAAWK010001146.1, on the reverse strand, counting down.
CATGGGCCAACGCATCTGTATGGTCTTCAGAACTATGCGCCTCGACCGTGGATTGGATATAACATGGTGTTAGGCTCATATTAGGGAAGATAGAGTGAACAAAGGAAATACAAAATTCAGCCTATAGAGGGTATTCAACGAGACTATCAACGTGAGTCATGACGAGCTCCAGTTGAGTAATTTTCATAGGTGTTGGAAAGGTATTGGGATAACGAGATGATAGAACTTATAATTTTCACGACCTAGAACATTTTGCACACGCACACGCACACGCAAGCACGCACACGGGAAATATGTTGCCCATAAAAGGCCGTCTATGACTTCAAAAACGGATCACCAGATGGAGAAACCCAATGATTTCGCGGTTACAACTCCAAATCCCATGGGCCAACCCATCCGTATGGTCTTCAAAACTATGCGCCTCGACCATGGATTCGATACAACATGGTGTTAGGCTCAAATTAGAGAAGAAACAATGAATAGAGGAAAGACGAAATTCACCCTATAGAGGGTATTCAATGAGACTATCATCGTGAGTCCGGACGAGCTCCGATTCAGTAATTTTCATAGGTGTTGGAAAGGTATCGGGAAAACGAGATGATAGAAGTTCTAAATTTCACGACCAGGTACATTTTGCACATGCACACACACGCGCGAGCATGCACACGGGAAATCTCATGCCCATAAAAGGCCGTCTATGCCCTCAAAAATGGATCGCCAGATGGAGAAAACCAACGATTTCGCAGTTACAACTCCAAATCCCATGGGCCAACCCATCCATATGGTCTTCAGAACTATGCGCCTCGACCATGGATTTGATACAACATGGTGTTAGGCTCATATTAGAGAAGAAACAGTGAATAGAGGAAAGACAAAATTCACCCTATAGAGGGTATTGAATGAGACTATCAACGTGAGTTAGGACGAGCTCCGATTGAGTAATTTTCATAGGTGTTGGAATGGTATCAGGAAAACGAGATGATAGAACTTCTAATTTTCACGACCTAGAACATTTTGCACACACACACATGCGCGAGCATGCACACGGGAAATATCTTGCCCATAAAAGGCCGGCTATGCCCTCAAAAACCGATCGCCATATGGAGAAAACCAGTGATTTCGTAGTTACAATTCGAAATCCCATGGTCCAACGCATCTGTATGGTCTTCAGAACTATGCGCCTCGACCGTGGATTGGATATAACATCGTGTTAGGCTCATGTTAGGGAAGATAGAGTGAACGGAGGAAATACAAAATTCAGCCTATAGAGGGTATTCAACGAGACTATCAACGTGAGTCAGGACGAGCTCTGATTTAGTAATTTTCATAGGTGTTGGAAAGGTATTGGGAAAACGAGATGATAGAACATATAATTTTCACGACCTGGAACATTTTGCATATGCACACGCACGCGCGAGCACGCACACGGGAAATATCTTGCCCTTAAAAGGCCGTCTATGCCCTCAAAAACGGATCGCCGGATGGAGAAACCCAATGATTTCGCGGTTACAACTCCAAATCCCATGGGCCAACCCAACCGTATGGCCTTCGGATCTATGCGCCTCGACCATGGATTCGATACAACATGGTGTTAGGCTAAAATTAGAGAAGAAACATTGAAGAGAGGAAAGACAAAATTGACCCTATAGAGGGTATTCAATGAGACTATCAACGTGAGTCAGGACGAGCTCCGATTGAGTAATTTTCATAGGTGTTGGAAAGGTATCGGGAAAACGAGATGATAGAACTTCTAATTTTCAAGACCAGGTATATTTTGCACATGCACACACACGCGCGAGCACGCACACGGGAAATATCATGGCCATAAAAGGCCGTCTATGCCCTAAAAAATGGATCGCCAGATGGAGAAAACCAACGATTTCGTAGTTACAACTCCAAATCCCATGGGCCAACCCATCCGTATGGTCTTCAGAACTATGCGCCTCGACCATGGATTTTATACAACATGGTGTTAGGCTCATATTAGAGAAGAAACAGTGAATAGAGGAAATACAAAATTCACACTATAGAAGGTATTCAATGAGACTATCAAGGTGAGTCAGGACGAGCTCCGATTGAGTAATTTTCATAGGTGTTGGAAAGGTATCGGGAAAACGAGATGATAGAACTTCTAATTTTCACGACCAGGTACATTTTGCACATGCACACACACGGGCGAGCATCCACACGAGAAATCTCATGCCCATAAAAGGCCGTCTATGCCCTCAAAAATGGATCGCCAGATGGAGAAAACCAACGATTTCGCAGTTACAACTCCAAATCCCATGGGCCAACCCATTCGTATGGTCTTCAGAACTATGCGCCTCGACCATGGATTGGATACAACATGGTGTTAGGCTCATATTAGAGAAGAAACAGTGAATAGAGGAAAGACAAAATTCACCCTATAGAGGGTATTGAATGAGACTATCAACGTGAGTTAGGACGAGCTCCGATTGAGTAATTTTCATACGTGTTGGAAAGGTATCAGGAAAACGAGATTATAGAACTTCTAATTTTCACGACCTGGAAAATTTTGCACACACACACACATGCGCGAGCATGCACACGGGAAATATATTGCCCATAAAGGACGTCTATGCCCTCAAAAACGGATCGCCATATGGAGAAAACCAATGATTTCGTAGTTAGAATTCGAAATCCCATGGGCCAACGCATCTGTATGGTCTTCAGAACTATGCGCCTCGACCGTGGATTGGATATAACATGGTGTTAGGCTCATATTAGGGAAGATAGAGTGAACAAAGGAAATACAAAATTCAGCCTATAGAGGGTATTCAACGAGACTATCAACGTGAGTCATGACGAGCTCCAGTTGAGTAATTTTCATAGGTGTTGGAAAGGTATTGGGATAACGAGATGATAGAACTTATAATTTTCACGACCTAGAACATTTTGCACACGCACACGCACACGCAAGCACGCACACGGGAAATATGTTGCCCATAAAAGGCCGTCCATGACTTCAAAAACGGATCACCAGATGGAGAAACCCAATGATTTCGCGGTTACAACTCCAAATCCCATGGGCCAACCCATCCGTATGGTCTTCAAAACTATGCGCCTCGACCATGGATTCGATACAACATGGTGTTAGGCTCAAATTAGAGAAGAAACAATGAATAGAGGAAAGACGAAATTCACCCTATAGAGGGTATTCAATGAGACTATCAACGTGAGTCCGGACGAGCTCCGATTCAGTAATTTTCATAGGTGTTGGAAAGGTATCCGGAAAACGAGATGATAGAACTTCTAACTGTCAGGACCTAGAACATTTTGCACACACACACGCACACGCAAGCACGCACACGGGAAATATGTTGCCCATAAAAGGCCGTCTATGACTTCAAAAACGGATCACCAGATGGAGAAACCCAATGATTTCGCGGTTACAACTCCAAATCCCATATGTCTGGTCTTCCAAACTATGCACCTCGACCGTGGATTGGATATAACATGGTGTTAGGCTCATATTTGGGAAGATAGAGTGAACAAAGGAAATACAAAATTCAGGCTATAGATGGTATTCAACGAGACTATCAACGTGACTTTGGACGAGCTCCGATTGAGTAATTTCATAGGTGTTGGAAAGGTATCAGGAAAAACGAGATGATAGAACTTCTAATTTTCACGACCTGGAACATTTTGCACACACACACACATGCGCGAGCATGCACACGGGAAATATCTTGCCCATAAAAGGCCGTCTATGCCCTCAAAATTGGATCGCTAGATGGAGAAAACCAATGATTTCGTAGTTACAACTCCAAATCCCATTGGCCAACCCATCTGTCTGGTCTTCAGAACTATGCGCCTCGACCGTGGATTGGATATAACATGGTGTGAGGCTCATGTTAGGGAAGATAGAGTGAACAGAGGAAATACAAAATTCAGCCTATAGAGGGTATTCAACGAGACTATCAACGTGAGTCAGGACGAGCTCCGATTGAGTAATTTTCATAGGTGTTGGAAAGGTATTGGGAAAACGAGATGATAGAACATATAATTTTCACGACCTGGAACATTTTGCATACGCACACGCACGCGCGAGCACGCACACGGGAAATATCTTGCCCTTAAAAGGCCGTCTATACCCTCAAAAACGGATCGCCAGATGGAGAAACCCAATGATTTCGCGGTTACAACTCCAAATCCCATGGGCCAACCCAACCGTATGGTCTTCAGATCTATGCGCCTTGACCATGGATTCGATACAACATGGTGTTAGGCTAAAATTAGAGAAGAAACATTGAAGAGAGGAAAGACAAAATTGACCCTATAGAGGGTATTCAATGAGACTATCAACGTGAGTCAGGACGAGCTCCGATTGAGTAATTTTCATAGGTGTTGGAAAGGTATCGGGAAAACGAGATGATAGAAGTTCTAAATTTCACGACCAGGTACATTTTGCACATACACCCACACGCGCGAGCATGCACACGGGAAATCTCATGCCCATAAAAGGCCGTCTATGCCCTCAAAAATGGATCGCCAGATGGAGAAAACCAACGATTTCGCAGTTACAACTCCAAATCCCATGGGCCAACCCATCCGTATGGTCTTCAAAACTATGCGCCTCGACCATGGATTTGATACAACATGGTGTTAGGCTCATACTAGAGAAGAAACAGTGAATAGAGGAAAGACAAAATTCACCCTATAGAGGGTATTGAATGAGACTATCAACGTGAGTTAGGACGAGCTCTGATTGAGTAATTTTCATAGGTGTTGGAATGGTATCAGGAAAACGAGATGATAGAACTTCTAATTTTCACGACCTAGAACATTTTGCACACACACACATGCGTGAGCATGCACACGGGAAATATCTTGCCCATAAAAGGCCGGCTATGCCCTCAAAAACGGATCGCCATATGGAGAAAACCAGTGATTTCGTAGTTACAATTCGAAATCCCATGGGCCAACGCATCTGTATGGTCTTCAGAACTATGCGCCTCGACCGTGGATTGGATATAACATCGTGTTAGGCTCATATTAGGGAAGATAGATTGAACAGAGGAAATACAAAATTCAGCATATAGAGGGTATTCAACGAGACTATCAACGTGAGTCAGGACGAGCTCCAATTGAGTATTTTTCATAGGTGTTGGAAAGGTATTGGGAAAACGAGATGATAGAACTAATAATTTTCACGACCTCGAACATTTTGCACACACACACGCACACGCAAGTATGCACACGGGAAATATGTTGCCCATAAAAGGCCGGCTATGCCCTCAATAACGGATCGCCATATGGAGAAAACCAGTGATTTCGTAGTTACAATTCGAAATCCCATGGGCCAACGCATCTGTATGGTCTTCAGAACTATGCGCCTCGACCGTGGATTGGATATAACATGGTGTTAGGCTCATGTTAGGGAACATAGAGTGAACGGAGGAAATACAAATTCAGCCTATAGAGGGTATTCAACGAGACTATCAACGTGAGTCAGGACGAGCTCCGATTTAGTAATTTTCATAGGTGTTGGAAAGGTATTGGAAAACGAGATTATAGAACATATAATTTTCACGACCTGGAACATTTTGCATATGCACACGCACGCGCGAGCACGCACACGGGAAATATCTTGCCCTTAAAAGGCCGTCTATGCCCTCAAAACGGATCGCCGGATGGAGAAACCCAATGATTTCGCGGGTTACAACTCCAAATCCCATGGGCCAACCCAACCGTATGGTCTTCAGATCTATGCGCCTCGACCATGGATTCGATACAACATGGTGTTAGGCTAAAATTAGAGAAGAAACATTGAAGAGAGGAAAGACAAAATTGACCCTATAGAGGGTATTCAATGAGACTATCAACGTGAGTCAGGACGAGCTCCGATTGAGTAATTTTCATAGGTGTTGGAAAGGTATCGGGAAAACGAGATGATAGAAGTTCTAAATTTCACGACCAGGTACATTTTGCACATGCACACACACGCAGCGAGCATGCACACGGGAAATCTCATGCCCATAAAAGGCCGTCTATGCCCTCAAAAATGGATCGCCAGATGGAGAAAACCAACGATTTCGCAGTTACAAACTCCAAATCCCATGGGCCAACCCATCCGTATGGTCTTCAGAACTATGCGCCTCGACCATGGATTTGATACAACATGGTGTTAGGCTCATATTAGAGAAGAAACAGTGAATAGAGGAAAGACAAAATTCACCCTATAGAGGGTATTGAATGAGACTATCAACGTGAGTTAGGACGAGCTCCGATTGAGTAATTTTCATAGGTGTTGGAATGGTATCAGGAAAACGAGATGATAGAACTTCTAATTTTCACGACCTAGAACATTTTGCACACACACACATGCGCGAGCATGCACACGGGAAATATCTTGCCCATAAAAGGCCGGCTATGCCCTCAAAAACCGATCGCCATATGGAGAAAACCAGTGATTTCGTAGTTACAATTCGAAATCCCATGGTCCAACGCATCTGTATGGTCTTCAGAACTATGCGCCTCGACCGTGGATTGGATATAACATCGTGTTAGGCTCATGTTAGGGAATATAGAGTGAACGGAGGAAATACAAAATTCAGCCTATAGAGGGTATTCAACGAGACTATCAACGTGAGTCAGGACGAGCTCCGATTTAGTAATTTTCATAGGTGTTGGAAAGGTATTGGGAAAACGAGATGATAGAACATATAATTTTCACGACCTGGAACATTTTGCATATGCACACGCACGCGCGAGCACGCACACGGGAAATATCTTGCCCTTAAAAGGCCGTCTATGCCCTCAAAAACGGATCGCCGGATGGAGAAACCCAATGATTTCGCGGTTACAACTCCAAATCCCATGGGCCAACCCAACCGTATGGCCTTCAGATCTATGCGCCTCGACCATGGATTCGATACAACATGGTGTTAGGCTAAAATTAGAGAAGAAACATTGAAGAGAGGAAAGACAAAATTGACTCTATAGAGGGTATTCAATGAGACTATCAACGTGAGTCAGGACGAGCTCCGATTGAGTAATTTTCATAGGTGTTGGAAAGGTATCGGGAAAACGAGATGATAGAAGTTCTAAATTTCACGACCAGGTACATTTTGCACATGCACACACATGCGCGAGCATGCACACGGGAAATCTCATGCCCATAAAAGGCCGTCTATGCCCTCAAAAATGGATCGCCAGATGGAGAAAACCAACGATTTCGCAGTTACAACTCCAAATCCCATGGGCCAACCCATCCGTATGGTCTTCAGAACTATGCGCCTCGACCATGGATTTGATACAACATGGTGTTAGGCTCATATTAGAGAAGAAACAGTGAATAGAGGAAGACAAAATTCACCCTATAGAGGGTATTGAATGAGACTATCAACGTGAGTTAGGACGAGCTCCGATTGAGTAATTTTCATAGGTGTTGGAATGGTATCAGGGAAAACGAGATGATAGAACTTCTAATTTCCACGACCTAGAACATTTTGCACACACACACATGCGCGAGCATGCCACACGGGAAATATCTTGCCATAAAAGGCCGGCTATGCCCTCAAAAAACCGATCGCCATATGGAGAAAACCAGTGATTTCGTAGTTACAATTCGAAATCCCATGGGCCAACGCATCTGTATGGTCTTCAGAACTATGCGCCTCGACCGTTGGATTGGATATAACATCGTGTTAGGCTCATATTAGGGAAGATAGAGTGAACAGAGGGAAATACAAAATTCAGCATATAGAGGGTATTCAACGAGACTATCAACGTGAGTCAGGACGAGCTCCAATTGAGTAATTTTCATAGGTGTTGGAAAGGTATTGGGAAAACCGGATGATAGAACTTATAATTTTCACGACCTCGAACATTTGCACACGCACACGCAAGTACGCACACGGGAAATATGTTGCCCATAAAAAGGCCGTCTATGACTTCAAAAACGGATCACCAGATGGAGAAAACCAATGATTTCGCGTTACAACTCCAAATCACATGGGCCAACCCATCCGCATGGTCTTCAGAACTATGCGCCTCGACCATGGATTCGATACTTACATGGTGTTAGGCTCAGAATTAGAGAAGAAACAGTGAATAGAGGAAAGACGAAATTCACCCTATAGCGGTATTCAATGAGACTATCAATGTGAGTCAGGACGAGCTCCGATTGAGTAATTTTCATAGGTGTTGGAAAGGTATTGGGAAAACGAGATGATAGAACTTCTAATTGTCAGGACCAGGTACATTTTGCACACGCACACACACATGCGCGAGCACGCACACGGGAATTCTTGCCCATAAAAGGCCGTCTATGCCCTCAAAAACGGGATCGCCAGATGGAGAAAAACCAATGATTTCTAGTTACAACTCCAAATCCCATGGGCCCGACCCATCTGTACGGTCTTCAGAACTATGCGCCTCGACCGTGGTTGGATACACATTGTGTTAGGCTCATATTAGGAAGAATAGTGAACAGCGGAAGACACAAGTCACCCTATAGAGGGGTATTCACCGAGACTATCAACGTGAGTCCGGACGAGCTCCGACTGTGTAATTTCATAGGTTGTTGGAAAGGTATTGGGAAAAACAGATGATAGAACTTATAATTGTAAGGACCGGTACATTTGCACCTAGCACACCCATGCGGAGCAATGCACACGGGAAATATGTTTGCCCATAAAAGCCCTGTCTATGCCTTTAAAAAACTGATTGCCAGAGGAGAAAACCAATGATTTCCATGTTACAACTCCAATCCCATGGGCCAACCATCCGTATGGTCTTCAGAACTATGCGCCTCGACCATGGTTTGGATAAACATGGTGTTATGCTCATATAGGGAATAAACAGTGAATAGAGGAAAGACAAAATTCACCCTATAGAGGGTGTTCAATGAGACATCAGCGTGAGTCAGGACGATCTCCGATTGAGTAATTTTCATAGGTGTTGGAAAGGTATCGGGAAAACGAGATGATAGAACTAATTTTCACGACCAGGTACATTTTGCACATGCACACACACGCGCGAGCACGCACACGGGAAATATCATGCCCATAAAAGGCCGTCTATGCCCTCAAAAATGGATCGCGAGATGGAGGAAACCAACGATTTCGTAGTTACAACTCGAAATCCCATGGGCCAACCCATCTGTATGGTCTTCAGAACTATGCGCCTTGACCATGGATTGGATACAACATGGTGTTAGACTCATATTAGAGAAGAAACAGTGAATAGAGGAAAGACAAAATTCACCCTATAGAGGGTATTCAATGGGCCTATCAACGTGAGTCAGGACGAGCTCCGATTGAGTAATTTTCATAGGTGTTGGAAAGGTATCGGGAAAAAGAGATGATAGAACTTCTGATTTTCAAGACCTGGTACATTTTGCACAAGCACACACATGCGCGAGCATGCACACGGGAAATATCAT
>JAAAWK010001145.1:0-15137 GCA_022496015.1 Hordeum marinum | reverse complement strand
TCCGTTCGGTCAACAGTATTAGGGTTAGACGGGACGGGGACCTGGTGGCTGTCAATGCCGCCAGGTCTTGCCCTGGGCCCTCTTACGTTGGGAAACTTTCGCAATGAGTCGGTACCGAGGGAATCTTGCGGTGGCTTGAGGCCGCACCTTGTGCTAAGATGTTGCTATGGGCTGGCCTATCACAACTAGGTGAAAATGTGCCTCGGTCAAACCCCGTCCGGTGAAAGTCAAAGGGGTAGATCCGTTCGGTAAAAAATGTCAAGGTTAGACGAGACAGGGGACCTGGGTGGCAATGCCGCCAGGTTTTTGCCCTAGGCCCTCTTACGTTTGGAAACTGTCACATTGGGTCAATACCGAGGGGATCTTGCGGTTTGTTGGTCCTGGACCTTGTGCTAAGATGTTGCTATGGGCTGGCCTATCACAGCCAGGTGAACATGTCCCTTGGTGAAACCCCGTCCGGTGAAAGTCAAAGGCGTAGATCCGTTCGGTCAACAATCTCAGGGTTAGACGGGACAGGGGACCAGGGGTGGCATAGTCGCCAGGTCTTTCCTTGCACCCTCTTACATTCGGAAACTATCGCATCGGGTCGACACTGAAGGAATCTTGCGGCGGCTTGGGCCCGGAACTTGTGCTAAGATGTTGCTATGGGCTGGCCTATAACACCTAGGTGAAAATGTCCCTCGGTCAAACTCCGTCCGGTGAAATTCAAAGGGGTAGATCCGCTCGGTCAACAGTGTCAGGGTTAGACGAGACGGGGGACCTGGGGGTGGCAATGCTGCCAGGTTTTGCCCTGGGCCCTCTTACGTTTGGAAACTGTCGCATCGGGTTGATACCGAGGGGATCTTGCGATTTGTTGGGCCCGAACCTTGTGCTAAGATATTGCTATGGGCTTGCCTATCACAGCCAGGTGAAAATGTCCCTCGGTCAAACCCCGTCCGGTAAAAGTCAAAGGGGTAGATCCGTTCGGCCAAAAGTGTCAGGGGTTAGACAGGACGGGGGACCTAGGGGTGGCAATGCCGCCAGGTCTTTCCCTACACCCTCTTACATTCGGAAACTGCCGCATCGGGTCGACACCGAAGGAATCTTGTGGTGGGTTGGGCCCGACCATGTGCTAAGATGTTGCTAAGGGCTGGCCTATCACAGCCAGGTGAAAATGTCCATCGTTCAAACCCCGTCTTGTGAAAGTCGAAGGGTAGATGCTTTCGGTCAACAGTGTCAGCGTTAGACGGGACGGGGGACCTGGTGGGTGTCAATGCCGCCAGGTCTTGCCCTGGGCCCTCTTACGTTGGGAAACTTTTGCATCGAGTCGGTACCGAGGGAATTTTGCGGTGGCTTGGGCCCGGACCTTGTGCTAATATGTTGCTATTCGCTGGCCTCTCACAGCCAGGTGAAAATATCCCTCGGTCAAACCCCGTCTGGTGAAAGTCAAAGGGGTAGATCCGTTCGAGCAACAGTGTTACGGGTTAGATGGGACGGGGGACCTAGGGGTGGCAATGCCGCCAGGTGTTTCCCTGCACCCTCTTACGTTCGGAAACTTTCGCATCGGGTCGACACCAAAGGAATCTTGTGGTGGGTTTGGCCCGACCTTGTGCTAAGATGTTGCTATGGGCTGGCTTATCACAGCCAGGTGAAAATGTCCCTCGTTCAAACCCGTCCTGTGAAAGTCGAAGGGGTAGATCCGTTTGGTCAGCAGTGTCATGATTAGACGGGACGGGGGACCTGGTGGGTGTCAATGCCGCCAGGTCTTGCCCTGGGCCCTCTTACGTTGGCAAACTTTCTCATCGAGTCGGTACCGAGGGAATCTTGCGGTGGCTAGGGCCCCGACCTTGTGCTAAGATGTTGCTATGGGCTGGCCTATCACAGCTAGATGAAAATGTCCCTCGGTCAAACCCCGTCCGGTGAAAGTCAAAGGGGTAGATCCATTCGGTCAACAGTGTAAGGGTTAGACGAGATGGGGGACCTTGGGGTGGCAATGCCGCTAGGTTTTGCCCTGCGCCCTCTTAAGTTTTGAAACTGTCGCATCAGGTCGATACCGAGGGGATCTTGCGGTTTGTTGGGCTCGGACCTTGTGCTAAGATGTTGCTATGGGCTGGCCTATCACAGCCAGGTGAAAATGTCCCGCGGTCAAACCCCGTCTGGTGAAAGTCAAAGGGGTAGATCCATTCAGTCAACAGGGTCAGGGGTTAGACCGAATGGGGGACCTAGGGGTGGCAATTCCGCTAGGTCTTTTCCTGCACCCTCTTACGTTCGGAAACTGTCGCATCGGGTCGACACTGAAGGAATCTTGCGGTGTCTTGGACCCGGACCTTGTGCTAAGATGTTGCTATGGGCTGGCCTATCACAACTAGGTGAAAATGTCCATCAGTCAAACCCCGTCCGGTGAATGTTGAAGGGGTAGATCCGTTTGGCCAAAAGTGTCAGGGGTAAGACGGGACGGGGGACCTGGTGGGTGTTAATGCCGCCAGGTCTTTCCCTGCACCCTCTTAGCTTCGGAAACGTTCGCATTGGGTCGACACCGAAGGAATCTTGTGGTGGGTTGGGCCCGACCTTGTGCTAAGATGTTGCTATGGGCTGGCCTATCACAGCTAGGTGAAAATGCCCCTCGGTCAAGCCCCGTCCGATGAAAGTCAAAGGGGTAGATCCGTTCGGTCAACAGTGTCAGGGTTAGACGAGACGGGGCACTTGGTGGGTATCAACGCCGCCAGGTCTTGCCTTGGGCCCTCTTACATTGGGAAACTTTCGCATTGAATCGGTACGGAGGGAATCTAGCGGTGGCTTGGGCCCGGACCTTGTGCTAAGATGTTGCTATGGGCTGGCCTATCACAGCTAGGTGAAAATGTCCCTCGGTCAAACCCCGTCCGGTGAAAGTCAAAGGGGTAGATACGTTCGGTCAACAGTGTCAGGGTTAGACGAGACGGGGGACCTGGGGGTGGCAATGCCGCCAGGTTTTTCCCTGGGCCCTCTTACGTTTGGAAACTGTCGCATCGGGTCGATACCGAGGGGATATTGCGGTTTGTTGGGCCCGGACCTTGTGCTAAGATGTTGCTATGGGTTGGCCTATCACAGCCAGGTGAAAATGTCCCTCGGTCAAACCCCGTCCGGTGAAAGTCAGAGGGGTAGATCCGTTTGGTCAACAGTGTCAGGGTTAGACGAGACGGGGGACCTGATGGTGGGAATGCCGCCAGGTTTTGCCCTAGGCCCTCTTACATTTGGAAACTGTCGCATCGGGTCGATACCAAGGGGATCTTGCGGTTTGTTGGGCCCGGACCTTGTGCTAAGATGTTGCTATGGGCTGGCCTATGACAACCAGGTGAAAATGGCCCTCGGTCAAACTTTGTCGGGTGAAAGTCAAAGGGATAGATCCATTCGGTCAATAGTGTCAGGGGTTAGACGGGACGGGTGACCTAGGGGTGGCAATGCCGCCAGGTCATTCCCTGCACCCTCTTACGTTCAGAAACTGTCGCATCAGGTTGACACCGAAGGAATCTTGTGGTGGGTTGGCCCCTACCTTGTGCTAAGATGTTGCTATGGGCTCGCCTATCACAGCCAGGTGAAAATGTCCATCGGTCAAACCCCGTCCAGTGAAAGTCTAAGGGGTAGATCCGTTCGTTCAACATTGTCTGGGTTAGACGAGATGGGGGACCTTAGGGTGGCAATGCCGCCAGGTTTTGCCCTGGGCCCTCTTATGTTTGGAAACTGTCGCATCGGGTCGATATCGAGGGGATCTTGCGGTTTGTTGTGCCCGGACCTTGTGCTAAGATGTTGCTATGGGCTGGCCTATCACAGCCAGGTGAAAATGTCCCTCGGTCAAACCCCGTCCGGTAGAAGTCAAAGGGGTAGATCCGTTCGGCCAATAGTGTTAGGGGTTAGACGGGACAGGGGACCTAGGGGTGGCCATGCCGCCAGGTCTTTCCCTACACCCTCTTACGTTCGGAAACTGCCGCATCAGGTCGACACCGAAGGAATCTTGTGGTGGGTTGGGCCCGACCTTGTGGTAAGATGTTGCTATGGGCTGGCCTATCACAGCCAGGTTAAAATGTCCCTCGGTCAAACCCATTCCAGTGAAAGTCAAAGGGGTAGATCCGTTCGGCCAACAGTGTCAGGAGTTAGACGGGACGGGGGACCTAGGGGTCGAAATGCCGCCAGGTCTTTCCCTACGTCCTCTTACGTTCGGAAACTGTCGCATCGGGTCGACACCGAAGGAATCTTGTGGTGGGTTGGGCCACGTTGTGCTAAGATGTTGCTATGGGCTGGCCTATCACAGCCTGGGGAAAATGTCCCTCGTTCAAACCCCGTACTGTGAAAGTCGAAGGGTATATCCTTTTGGTCAACAGTGTCAGGGTTAGACGGGACGGGAGACCTGGTGGGTGTCAATGCCGCCAGGTCTTGCCCTGGGCCCTCTTACGTTGGGAAACTTTCGCATCGCATCGTTACCGAGGGAATCTTGCGATGGCTTGGGCCCGGACCTTGTGCTAAGATGTTGCTATGCAGTGGCCTATCACAGCCAGGTGAAAATGTCCCTCAGTTAAACCACGTCCGGTGAAAGTCAAAGGGGTGATCCGTTTTGGTCAACAGTGTTAGGGTTAGACGGGACGGGGACCTAGGGGTGGCAATGCCGCCAGGTTTTGCCCTGGTCCCTCTTATGTTTGGAAACTGTCGCATTGGGTTGACACCGAAGGAATCTTGTGGTGTGTTGGGCCCGGACCTTGTGCTAAGATATTGCTATGGGCTGGCCTATCACAGCCAGGTGAAAATGTCCCTCGTTCGAACCCTATCCTATGAAAGTCGAAGGGGTAGATCCGTTCGGTCAACAGTGTCACGGGTTAGACGGGACGGGTGACCTGGTGGGTGTTAATGGCCGCTAGGTCTTTCGCAGCACCCTCTTATGTTTGAAAACTTTCGCATCGGGTCGACACCGAAGGAATCTTGTTGTGGGTTGGGCCCGACCTTGAGCTAAGATGTTGCTATGGGCTGGCCTATCACAGCCAGGTGAAAATGTCCCTCGGTCAAACCCCGTCCGGTGAAAGTCAAAGGGGTAGATCCGTTCGGTCAACAGTGTCAGGGTTAGACGAGACGGGGGACCTGAGGATGGCAATGCCGCCAGGTTTTGCCCTGGGCCCTCTTACATTTGGAAACTGTCGCATCGGGTCGATACAGAAGGGATCTTGCGGTTTGTTGAGCCCGGACCATGTGCTAAGCTGTTGCTATGGGCTGGCCTATCACAACCAGGTGAAAATGTCCCTCGGTCAAACCCCGTACGGTGAAAGTCACAGGGGTAGATCTGTTCAGTCAACAGTGTCAGGGGTTAGACGGGACGGGGGACCTAGGGGTGGCAATTCCGCCAGGTCTTTCCCTGGACCCTCTTACGTTCGGAAACTGTCGCATCGGGTCGACACCGAAGGAATCTTCTGGTGGGTATGGCCCGACCTTGTGCTAAGATGTTGCTATGGGCTAGCCTATCACACCCAGGTGAAAATGTCCCTCATTCAAACCCCGTCCTGTGAAAGTCGAAGGGGTAGATCCGTTCGGTTAACAGTGTCAGGATTAGACTGGACGGGGGACCTGGTGGGTGTCAATGCCGCCAGGTCTTGCCCTGGGCCCTCTTACGTTCGGAAACTTTCGCATCGCATCGTTACCGAGGGAATCTTGCGATGGCTTGGGCCCGGACCTTGTTGTAAGATGTTGCTATGGAGTGGCGTATCACAGCCAGGTGAAAATGTCCCTCAGTCAAACCACGTCCGGTCAAAGTCAAAGGGGTAGATCCGTTCGGTCAACAGTGTCAGGGTTAGACGGGACGGGGGACCTAGGGGTGGTAATGCTGCCAGGTTTTGCCCTGGTCCCTCTTACGTTTGGAAACTGTCGCATCGTGTTGACACCGAAGGAATCTTGTGGTGGGTTGGGCCCGGACCTTTTGCTAAGATCTTGCTATGGGCTGGCCTATCATAGCCAGGTGAAAATGTCCCTCGTTCAAACCTCGTCATCGAAGGGGTAGATCCGTTCGGTCAACAGTGTCACGGGTTAGACGGGACGGGGACCTGGTGGGTGTTAATGCCGCTAGGTCTTTCGCGGCACCCTCTTACGTTCGAAAACTTTCGCATCGGGTCGACACCGAAGGAATCTTGTGGTGGGTTGGGCCCGACCTTGAGCTAAGATGTTCCTATGGGCTGGCCTATCACAGCCAGGTGAAATGTCCCGCGGTCAAACCCCGTCCGGTGAAAGTGAAAGGGGTAGATCCGATCGGTTAACAGTATCAGGGTTAGACAGGACGGGGGACCTGGTGGGTGTCAATGCCGCCAGGTCTTGCCTTGGTCCCTCTTACGTTGGGAAACTTTCGCATCGAGTCGGTACCGAGGGAATCTTGCGGTGGCTTGGGCCCGGACCTTATGGTAAGATGTTGCTATGGGCTGGCCTATCACAGCTAGGTGAAAATGTCCCTCGATAAACCCCGTCCGGTGAAAGTCAAAGGGGTAGATCCGTTCGGTCAACAATATCAAGTATAGACGAGACAGGGGACCTGGGGGTGGCAATGCCGCCAGGTTTTGCCCTGGGCCCTCTTACATTTGGAAACTGTCACATCGGGTCGATACCGAGGGGATCTTGCGGTTTGTTGGTCCTGGACCTTGTGCTAAGATGTTGCTATGGGCTGGCCTATCACAGCCAGGTGAAAATGTCCCGCGGTCAAACCCCGTCCGGTGAAAGTCAAAGGGGTAGATCCGTTCGGTCAACAGTGTCAGGGTTAGACGAGACGGGGGACCTGAGGATGGCAATGCCGCCATGTTTTGCCCTGGGCCCTCTTACATTTGGAAACTGTCGCATCGGGTCGATACAGAAGGGATCTTGCGGTTTGTTGAGCCCGGACCATGTGCTAAGCTGTTGCTATGGGCTGGCCTATCACAACCAGGTGAAAATGTCCCTCGGTCAAACCCCGTACGGTGAAAGTCACAGGGGTAGATCTGTTCAGTCAACAGTGTCAGGGGTTAGACGGGACGGGGGACCTAGGGGTGGCAATTCCGCCAGGTCTTTCCCTGGACCCTCTTACGTTCGGAAACTGTCGCATCGGGTCGACACCGAAGGAATCTTCTGGTGGGTATGGCCCGACCTTGTGCTAAGATGTTGCTATGGGCTAGCCTATCACACCCAGGTGAAAATGTCCCTCATTCAAACCCTGTCCTGTGAAAGTCGAAGGGGTAGATCCGTTCGGTTAACAGTGTCAGGATTAGACTGGACGGGGACCTGGTGGGTGTCAATGCCGCCAGGTCTTGCCCTGGGCCCTCTTACGTTCGGAAACTTTCGCATCGCATCGTTACCGAGGGAATCTTGCGATGGCTTGGGCCCGGACCTTGTTGTAAGATGTTGCTATGGAGTGGCGTATCACAGCCAGGTGAAAATGTCCCTCAGTCAAACCACGTCCGGTCAAATTCAAAGGGGTAGATCCGTTCGGTCAACAGTGTCAGGGTTAGACGGGACGGGGGACCTAGGGGTGGTAATGCTGCCAGGTTTTGCCCTGGTCCCTCTTACGTTTGGAAACTGTCGCATCGTGTTGACACCGAAGGAATCTTGTGGTGGGTTGGGCCCGGACCTTTTGCTAAGATCTTGCTATGGGCTGGCCTATCATAGCCAGGTGAAAATGTCCCTCGTTCAAACCTCGTCATCGAAGGGGTAGATCCGTTCGGTCAACAGTGTCACGGGTTAGACGGGACGGGGACCTGGTGGGTGTTAATGCCGCTAGGTCTTTCGCGGCACCCTCTTACGTTCGAAAACTTTCGCATCGGGTCGACACCGAAGGAATCTTGTGGTGGGTTGGGCCCGACCTTGAGCTAAGATGTTCCTATGGGCTGGCCTATCACAGCCAGGTGAAAATGTCCCGCGGTCAAACCCCGTCCGGTGAAAGTGAAAGGGTAGATCCGATCGGTTAACAGTATCAGGGTTAGACAGGACGGGGGACCTGGTGGTGTCAATGCCGCCAGGTCTTGCCTTGGTCCCTCTTACGTTGGGAAACTTTCGCATCGAGTCGGTACCGAGGGAATCTTGCGGTGGCTTGGGCCCGGACCTTATGGTAAGATGTTGCTATGGGCTGGCCTATCACAGCTAGGTGAAAATGTCCCTCGATAAAACCCCGTCCGGTGAAAGTCAAAGGGGTAGATCCGTTCGGTCAACAATATCAAGTATAGACGAGACAGGGGACCTGGGGGTGGCAATGCCGCCAGGTTTTGCCCTGGGCCCTCTTACATTTGGAAACTGTCACATCGGGTCGATACCGAGGGGATCTTGCGGTTTGTTGGTCCTGGACCTTGTGCTAAGATGTTGCTATGGGCTGGCCTATGACAGCCAGGTGAAAATGTCCCTCGGTCAAACCCCGTCCGGTGAAAGTCAAAGGGGTAGATCCGTTCGGTCAACAGTGTCAGGGTTAGACGAGACGGGGGACCTGAGGATGGCAATGCCGCCATGTTTTGCCCTGGGCCCTCTTACATTTGGAAACTGTCGCATCGGGTCGATACAGAAGGGATCTTGCGGTTTGTTGAGCCCGGACCATGTGCTAAGCTATTGCTATGGGCTGGCCTATCACAACCAGGTGAAAATGTCCCTCGGTCAAACCCCGTACGGTGAAAGTCACAGGGGTAGATCTGTTCAGTCAACAGTGTCAGGGGTTAGACGGGACGGGGGACCTAGGGGTGGCAATTCCGCCAGGTCTTTCCCTGGACCCTCTTACGTTCGGAAACTGTCGCATCGGGTCGACACCGAAGGAATCTTCTGGTGGGTATGGCCCGACCTTGTGCTAAGATGTTGCTATGGGCTAGCCTATCACACCCAGGTGAAAATGTCCCTCATTCAAACCCCGTCCTGTGAAAGTCGAAGGGGTAGATCCGTTCGGTTAACAGTGTCAGGATTAGACTGGACGGGGGACCTGGTGGGTGTCAATGCCGCCAGGTCTTGCCCTGGGCCCTCTTACGTTCGGAAACTTTCGCATCGCATCGTTACCGAGGGAATCTTGCGATGGCTTGGGCCCGGACCTTGTTGTAAGATGTTGCTATGGAGTGGCGTATCACAGCCAGGTGAAAATGTCCCTCAGTCAAACCACGTCCGGTCAAATTCAAAGGGGTAGATCCGTTCGGTCAACAGTGTCAGGGTTAGACGGGACGGGGGACCTAGGGTGGTAATGCTGCCAGGTTTTGCCCTGGTCCCTCTTACGTTTGGAAACTGTCGCATCGTGTTGACACCGAAGGAATCTTGTGGTGGTGGGCCCGGACCTTTTGCTAAGATCTTGCTATGGGCTGGCCTATCATAGCCAGGTGAAAATGTCCCTCGTTCAAACCTCGTCATCGAAGGGGTAGATCCGTTCGGTCAACAGTGTCACGGGTTAGGGACGGGGACCTGGTGGGTGTTAATGCCGCTAGGTATTTCGCGGCACCCCTTACGTTCGAAAACTTTCGCATCGGGTCGACACCGAAGGAATCTTGTGGTGGGTTGGGCCCGACCTTGAGCTAAGATGTTCCTATGGGCTGGCCTATCACAGCCAGGTGAAAATGTCCCGCGGTCAAACCCCGTCCGGTGAAAGTGAAAGGGGTAGATCCGATCGGTTAACAGTATCAGGGTTAGACAGGACGGGGGACCTGGTGGGTGTCAATGCCGCCAGGTCTTGCCTTGGTCCCTCTTACGTTGGAACTTTCGCATCGAGTCCGGTACCGAGGGAATCTTGCGTGGCTTGGGCCCGGACCTTATGGTAAGATGTTGCTATGGGCTGGCCTATCACAGCTAGGTGAAAATGTCCCTCGATAAACCACCGTCCGGTGAAAGTCAAAGGGGTAGATCCGTTCGGTCAACAATATCAAGTATAGACGAGACATGGGACCTGGGGGTGGCAAATGCCGCCAGGTTTTGCCCTGGGCCCTCCTTACATTGGAAACTGTCACATCGGGTCGATACCGAGGGATCTTGCGGTTTGTTGGTCCTGGACCTTGTGCTAAGATGTTGCTATGGGCTGGCCTATGACAGCAGGTGAAAATGTCCCTCGGTCAAACCCCGTCCGGTGAAAGTCAAAGGGTAGATCCGTTCGGTCAACAGTGTCAGGGTTAGACGAGACGGGGGACCTGAGGATGGCAATGCCGCCATGTTTTTGCCCTGGGCCCTCTTACATTTGGAAACTGTCGCATCGGGTCGATACAGAAGGGATCTTGCGGTTTGTTGAGCCCGGACCATGTGCTAAGCTATTGCTATGGGCTGGCCTATCACAACCAGGTGAAAATGTCCCTCGGTCAAACCCCGTACGGTGAAAGTCACAGGGGTAGATCTGTTCAGTCAACAGTGTCAGGGGTTAGACGGGACGGGGGACCTAGGGGTGGCAATTCCGCCAGGTCTTTCCCTGGGACCCCTTACGTTCGGAAACTGTCGAATCGGGTCGACACCGAAGGAATCTTCTGGTGGGTATGGCCCGACCTTGTGCTAAGATGTTGCTATGGGCTAGCCTATCACACCCAGGTGAAAATGTCCCTCATTCAAACCCCGTCCTGTGAAAGTCGAAGGGGTAGATCCGTTCGGTTAACAGTGTCAGGATTAGACTGGACGGGGGACCTGGTGGGTGTCAATGCCGCCAGGTCTTGCCCTGGGCCCTCTTACGTTCGGAAACTTTCGCATCGCATCGTTACCGAGGGAATCTTGCGATGGCTTGGGCCCGGACCTTGTTGTAAGATGTTGCTATGGAGTGGCGTATCACAGCCAGGTGAAAATGTCCCTCAGTCAACCCACGTCCGGTCAAATTCAAAGGGGTAGATCCGTTCGGTCAACAGTGTCAGGGTTAGAGCGGACGGGGGACCTAGGGGTGGTAATGCTGCCAGGTTTTGCCCTGGTCCCTCTTACGTTTGGAAACTGGTCGCATCGTGTTGACACCGAAGGAATCTTGTGGTGGGTTGGGCCCCGGACCTTTTGCTAAGATCTTGCTATGGGCTGGCCTATCATAGCCAGGTGAAAATGTCCCTCGTTCAACCTCGTCATCGAAGGGGTAGATCCGTTCGGTCAACAGTGTCACGGGTTAAGACGGGACGGGGACCTGGTGGGTGTTAATGCCGCTAGGTATTTCGCGGCACCCTCTTACGTTCGAAAACTTTCGCATCGGGTCGACACCGAAGGAATCTTGTGGTGGGTTGGGCCCGACCTTGAGCTAAGATGTCCTATGGGCTGGCCTATCACAGCCAGGTGAAAATGTCCCGCGGTCAAACCCGTCCGGTGAAAGTGAAAGGGGGTAGATCCGATCGGTTAACAGTATCAGGGGTTAGACAGGACGGGGGACCTGGTGGGTGTCAATGCCGCCAGGTCTTGCCTTGGTCCCTCTTACGTTGGGAAACTTTCGCATCGAGTCGGTACCGAGGGAATCTTGCGGTGGCTTGGGCCCGGACTTATGGTAAGATGTTTGCTATGGGCTGGCCTATCACAGCTAGGTGAAAATGTCCCTCGATAAAACCCCGTCCGGTGAAAGTCAAAGGGGTAGATCCGTTCGGTCAACAATATCAAGTATAGACGAGACAGGGACCGGGGGGTGGCAATGCCGCCAGGTTTTGCCCTGGGCCCTCTTACATTTGGAACTGTCACATCGGTCGATACCGAGGGGATCTTGCGGTTTGTTGGTCCTGGACCTATGTGCTAAGATTTTGCTATGGGCTGGCCTATCACAGCCAGGTGAAAATGTCCCTCGGTCAAACCCCGTCCGGTGAAAGTCAAAGGGGTAGACCCGTTCGGTCAACAGTGTCAGGGGTTAGATGCGACGGGGGACCAGGGGTGGCATAGCCGCCAGGTCTTCCCTGCACCCTCTTACGTTCGAATCTGTCGCATCGGGTCGATACTTAAGGAATCTTGCGGTGGCTTGGGCCCGACCTTGTGCTAAGATGTTGCTATGGGCTGGCCTATCACACCTTGGTGAAAATGTCCTCGGTCAAACCCCGTCCGGTGAAAGTCAAAGGGGTAGATCCGCTCATTCAATAGTGTCAGGGTTAGACGAGACGGGGGACCTGGGGGTGGCAATGCCGCCAGGTTTGCCCTGGGCCCTCTTACGTTTGGAAACTGTCGCATCGGGTTGATACTGAGGGGATCTTGCGATTTGTTGGGCCTGAACCTTGTGCTAAGATGTTGCTATGGGCTTGCCTATCACAGACAGGTGAAAATGCGCTCGTCAAACCCGTCCGATAAAAGTCAAAGGGTAGAGATCCGTTCGGCCCAATAGTGTCAGCGTTAGACGGGACGGGGGGACCTGGTGGGTGTCAAGTGCCGCCAGGTCTTTCCCTGGGCCCTCTTACGTTGGGAATCTTTGCATCGAGTCGGTACCGAGGAAATTTCGCGGTGGCTGGGCCCGAACCTTGTGCTAAGATGTTGCTATTCGCTGGCCTATCACAGCGAGGGTGAAAATATCCCTCGGTCAAACCCCGTCTTGTGAAAGTCAAAGGGGTAGATCCGTTCGAGCACAGTGTTAGGGGTTAGATGGGACGGGGGACCTAGGGGTGGCAATGCCGCCAGGTGTTTCCCTGCACCCTCTTACGTTCGGAAACTTTCGCATTGAGTCGACACCGAAGGAATCTGGTGGTGGATTTGGCCCGACCTTGTGCTAAGATGTTGGTATGGGCTGGCTTATCACAGCTAGGTGAAAATATCCCTCGGTCAAACCCCGTACGGTGAAAGTCAAAGGGGTAGATCCGTCTCGGTCAACAGTTTCAGGGGTTAGACGAGACGGGGGACCTTGGTGTGGCAATGCCGCTTAGGTTTGCCCTGCGCCCTCTCAAGTTTTGAAACTGTCACATCAGGTCGATACCGAGGGGATCTTGCGGTTTTTTGGGCTTGGACCTTGTGCTAAGATGTTGCTATGGGCTGGCCTATCACAGCCAGGTGAAAATGTCCCCTCGTTCAAACCCCGTCTGGTGAAAGTCAAAGGGGTAGATCCGTTCAGTCAACAGTGTCAGGGGTTAGACCGAATGGGGGACCTAGGGGTGGCAATGCTGCTAGGTCTTTACCTGCATCCTCTTACGTTCGGAAACTGTCGCACTCGGGTCGACACTGAAGGAATCTTGCGGTGGCTTGGACCGGACCTTGTGCTAAGATGTTGCTATGGGCTGGCCTATCACAGCCAGGTGAAAATGTCCATCAGTCAAACCCCGTCCGGTGAATGTTGAAGGGGTAGATCCGTTTGGCCAAAAGTGTCAGGGGTAAGACGGGACGGGGGACCTGGTGGGTGTTAATGCCGCCAGGTCTTTCCCTGCACCCTCTTACCTTCGGAAACTTTTGCATTGGATCGACACCGAAGGAATCTTGTGGTGGCTTGGGCCCGACCTTGTGCTAAGATGTTGCTATAGGCTGGGCTATCACAGCCAGGTGAAAATGTCCCTCGGTCAAACCCCATCCGGTGAAAGACAAAGGGTAGATCTGTTCGGTCAACAGTGTCAGGGTTAGACGAGACGGGGGACTTGGTGGGTATCAACGCCGCCAGGCCTTGCCTTGTGCCCTCTTACGTTGGGAAACTTTCGCATTGAGTCGGTACGGAGGGAATCTTGCGATGGCTTGGGCCCGGACCTTGTGTTAAGATGTTGCTATGGGCTGGCCTATCACAGCTAGGTGAAAATGTCCCTCGGTCAAACCCCGTCGGTGAAAGTCAAGGGATAGATCCGTCCGGTCAACAGTGTCAGGGTTAGACGAGACAAGGGACGTGAGGGATGGAAATGCCGCCAGGTCTTGCCCTGGGCCCTCTTACGTTGGGAAACTTTCGCATCGAGTCGGTACCGAGGGAATCTTGCGTGGCTTGGGCCCGGACCTTTTGCTAAGATGTTGCAATGGGCTGGCCTATCACAGCTAGGTGAAAATTTCCCTCGGTCAAACCCCGTCCGGTGAAAGTCAAAGGGGTAGATACGTTCGGTCAACAGTGTCAGGGTTAGACGAGACGGGGGACCTGGGGGTGGCAATGCCGCCAAGTTTTTCCCTGGGCGCTCTTATGTTTGGAAACTGTCGCATCGGGTCGATACCGAGGGGATCTTGCGGTTTGTTGGGCCCGGACCTTGTGCTAAGATGTTGCTATGGGCTAGCCTATCACAGCCAGGTGAAAAGGTCCCTCGGTCAAACCCCGTCCGGTGAAAGTCAAAGGGGTCGATCCGTTTGGTCAACAGTGTCAGGGTTAGACGAGACGGGGGACCTAAGGGTGGGAATGCCGCCAGGTTTTGCCCTAGGCCCCTTACATTTGGAAACTGTCGCATCAGGTCGATACCGAGGGATCTTGAAGTTTGTTGGGCCCGGACCTTGTGCTAAGATGTTCCTATGGGCTGGCCTATCACAGCCAGGTGCAAATGTCCCTCGGTCAAACCTCGTCCGGTGAAAGTCAAAGGGGTAGATCCATTCGGTCAATAGTGTCAGGGTTAGACGGGACGGGTGACCTGGGGTGGCAATGCCGCCAGTCCTTCCCCCTCTTACGTTCAGAAACTGTCGGCATTAGGTCGACCGAAGGAATCTTGTGGTGGTGGGCCTACCTGTGCTAAGATGTTGCTATGGCTCGCCTATCACAACAGGTGAAAATGTCCCTCGTCAAACCCAGTCCGTGAACTCAAAGGGTAGATCCGTTCGTCAAAGTGCAGGGTTAGACGACGGGGACCTGGGGTGGCAATGCCGCCCGGTTTTGCCCTGGCCCTCTTCGTTTGGAAACTGTCGCATCGGTCGATATCGAGGGATCTTGCGGTTTGTGTGTACCCGAAACCTTGTGCTAAGATAGTTGCTATGGCTGGCCTATCACAGCCAGGTGAAAATGTCCCTCGTCAACCCCATCCGGTGAAAGTCAAGGGGTAGATCCATTCGGTCAACAGTGTCAGGGTTAGACGGGACGGGGGACCTAGGGTGGCAATGCCGCCGGTCTTTCCCTGCACCCTCTTACGTTCGCAAAACTTTGCATCGGGTCGAAACCGAAGGAATCTTGTGGTGGGTAGGGCCCGACCTTTTGCTAAGATGTTGCTATGGGCCTCTCCATCACAGCCATGTGAAAATGTCCCTCAGTCAAACCCCGTTCGGTGAAAGTCAAAGGGGTAGATCCGTTCGGTCAACAGTTCAGGGTTAGACGGGACGGGGGCCCTTGGGTGTCAATGCCGCCAGGTCTTGCCCTGGGCCCTCTTAAGTTTGGGAAA